>BOPP01000102.1:2640775-2677482 GCA_017312745.1 Gryllus bimaculatus
AGTAAAGGTGGGAGGGTGCCAGGTAGGATGCTAGGGAGAGAGGAAGCGAGGGTGGGAGGACGCGGGTGGGAGGGAGGAAGCGATAAAGGGAGTTAAGTGAGGAAGGAGGGAGGAAGCGAGGGAAAGAGATAGGGAGAGGCGTGGGAGCTTGGGAAGGGGCGAGAGAGGAAGCGAGGGAAGGATGAAGTGGGTGAAGGAGGAAGCCAATAATAGAATTAAGAGAGGGAGGGAGAAAGTGAGAGAGAGAGGGAGAGACATAGGAGGGAGGGAAGGAGTGAGAGAGGGAGAGGCGTGGGAAGGAGGGAAGGGGGAACAGAGCGAGGGAAGGGGCGAGAGAGGAAGTGGGGGAGGGATGAAGCGAGGGAGGGAGGAAGCCCGAATGACAGGAAAGGAGGGGGAGAGAGCGAGCGAGAGAGAGAGAGAGAGAGAGTAAGGAAAGAAAAGGAGGTAAAGCAGGAAATAGGGACGTGGGAAGATACAGAGCGAGGGAGGGCAGGGAGGAGGGAGGAAAGAGAGAGAGAGAGAGAGAGAGAGAGAGAGAGAGAGAGAGAGAGAGAGAGAGATGGAGCAAGTTAAATAGCGTGAGGGGGAGACAAAATGATGGGAGGAACTACTTTAGCAGATAGGGATGAGGCAAGGAGGTAGACGGGAGGACAGAAGTACGAAGGTATGGAATGTTTGTTGTTTTTTTTTCTTCTTTCCTTGTCCGCCTCTTACCCGATCTCACTCTCCCAACATTTCGTTGCTATTACCAGCTAGCTGGCTTGAACTCTTTCTAGCGCTCAAACTCATTCAACAGCGAACCTGCCTTCCACCCACTCCGTTAACTGCTCGCTCTCTGAACCGCGCATTGATCTCTCTCGCCTGAGCTTTCGCCCACCTTCCCTAGCGTCCTCTTGCTGAAGATATCGTCACTCGCCTGCCGTCGCTCACATCCATCAGCCTTCTCAGCCATTTTCATTCTCACTTATTCGCCAGTTGCGTCGCTCGTCAGCATCCGACTGTGGGCGCACGCGACCGCCCGTTCGCGCTCTCGTCTACTTGCTCTCTCTCACGCTCTGTTTCTCGTCTATCCGCTCTGACCCCACTCGTGCACTTGCTCGGACTCGCTCTCTCCCTCACAGGCTCTTTCCTTTGAACGTGACTTTTTCTTCTGTCTTCTCTGCTCTCTCACTCGCAGGCTCACTTCCAACTCTTCCCACTTCTCGCATTCTTTTTTGCCCAACTGCTGAGCAGTATAGCTCTGAAGAACGCCACAGAAAGATGACCGGAAAGTCAACACAATTGACCGAGACGCGGCTCACCCCGGTTAGCCAAGGACGTATCGACTACGGGCGCGGAAGCCTACAAACGCAATCTCTCACGTGTCAATCTAACACACGCTCTCACTCTTTTTAATTCAAGTTATTTTCCTTCAGATGTACCCATCACTTACACTTACTCTACATACATTCGCTCTCTAGAACCCATGCCGGTAGCTCCTTTTCTATATCTTGGTAGTTTCTTTTCTATCTCCTTTCGTTCTCTTTTTAACATAATTTATATACATTTATTCAATTACAGTCTCCTTCGTCTGATCCCTCACCCTACCCCACACTGATGTCCATCTAAGCCACCTATCTTGTGCACTCTTCAGCTACCTCATTTTCAGGACGCCGGCCTTTTCCCCATCCACTGCATTCTCATCCTTCAAATCTCTTGAGCACCCCGCGCAACTGCCAGTCCTTTCAGGATTAATGGGGATGTTGAGCATGAGAACGAAGAAATACATTTGATTGTATTACATGTTAAAGAAATGAGGCCGAGAAGAAATCGCCAGGTATTGTCGTATAGACCACTGACTGCCACACTTCAGCAATTCCGAGAAAGTCGCAATACCTTTTCTGAGACTCAACGCCTTGTGTAAGTGACTGTCCATAAAATGAATTGAATTGAGATGACAGAATTCGATTGCGACTGAAATGGGTTTAAAATTGAATTAGTGTCAAATAGAAATGGTACTGTTGGACTGAATTCATTCACTTGCATTGGTTGTCAAACTCAGTTTCAACAGTACACTTCAGTCAAGTGACATAGTTTTCTATTAAAGTCCCTGGTCTAAACAAATTAAATCCTATATTCTACTATCCAACTACATTGATTAGAAGTTCGAAAGTTTTCTTGTTATTGAATAATTTGCGTGCATACGAGAACGACGAGAAATTCAGCATTGTCCTTCGATCAATTTTTACACTTTCTGATTTCTTAAAAGTATTACTTCTGGTTTCTTAATATGTACTCCTATGTCTTAGTCACGTCAGCCAGTCAACGTCAGTCAACGCCTTAGTCAGATGGTGTGAGTTTATAATTAATAATTTGAAGGCTAAAACTATGATGCTATTTCAATTAGCTGAAATATTTTAGCTAAATGAAAATTATTTACTTAAGTTAGAATACTAAGGATCTTTACTTACCAATTGAAATAAGAATTTGTCTCGATTAACTTTGACATAATATTCATCTATCTATCTCTATGAATTTCTGATTTAACATAGAATCGAAAAATTACATTTAATTGATTTTTCTCATAAATTAATAATATTTTCTCTCATACTTTAATATAATTCACGGAACACTGTATCTTTTGCTATACAAGATGTAGCGTAAGACGCGTTGTAAGAAGATAGAGCGTTAGAAATAACGAACATAAATAAAAATATTTCGTGAATACTTTCAAAATTTTCCGCCTTCGCAATTTGACGACTTTTAATTTGGTCCTTTCACTTCATATCCCATAAACATAAAAAGTATTTTTCCACTCTGATATCTCAAAATACCATTAGAGAACATTTCAGATAATATTAACAGAGGAAAATCGGGCGGCACGTGCCAACGAGTAGAGAGGTGCTTACTTTTTTTCTGACACAGAGTGTACTTCTGGCTGGAATATATGAGCGACGCGCGGGACAAAGAGGATGATATTAGCGGTGTGTGAGCTTCACAAGGGAATGTATGACGCGAGGGTAGAGACGAATCGGAGGTTGTGTGGTCCGCGGAGGGGAACACACTTGGACGTGAGGACGCGCGGGATTGCGTGTGGAAGGGCGGAAGGCGATATTTGGAAACACCCCAAGTTGGGGGAGAATTTTTTTTCATCCCTTTATTTTTTCGAATGAGGAGTGAACCAACCCCTCATCCATTGACAGCCCGATAACATTTACAGGTTCTTTTAGCGATGACAAAATATGACGTATTTGCGCATCCTTTTTCATTTCGTTCTCAGAAACTAAAAATTCCATGCTTTTGTGATTGGCTCTGATTTGTTGCTTTGATGTTGCAAAGATAATATTGCATTCACAAAGAGGCATTGTTCTTGATTGAAACACGAAAATATAGCAATTTCAGTGTATCTCTTCAGGCATTTTAGTAGACATTTTTGATGTGTTGTTCCTATTGTAAATTTCGTATGGTTGTAGGAAAAAAATAGAAAATATTAACAATTATAAAATATAACAATCTGAAATAATGATCAAAATATTAACTAAGATCTCTGGAATTTCTATTAAAGATAAAATTACAATTTGAGTTCTAAATAATAAACTTACGTTGAAGAAACGCCAATGCTACATGATTTTGAAATTACTCGTCGGTGCAATTGTCTCTAAAATAATTCCGAAAAAAATTTGCAAAATTTTTTTCCATATCTTAACAAACAAACTAAAAAAGAGGAGCGCCTACGGTAAAAACGACAAGTCAGATCTCAACAGTTACAATTTTGCATTTGTAATGAAAAAATCACAATAGACTCCGAGGCGATGCGTGCAAGCAGCCAGAAATTAAAACTTCAACCAGACAAAGCCTCGCAAATGTGACGCCGACGTGAATGCATATAATTCCTGCAAAGGAGAAGAAGGCTCGCCCCGCAGAAAACGCAACACGAAAACAAACACGTCAGTCACTCCCCCACGTGCCACGAAGGGCGAATTGAAGAGAGACGTGTGCGGAGACATGATGAATATGCACGCGGAAAAGGACGACCGCACGCTTTAAAAAAAGCGGGGGAGGGAGCCCGGGGTGGAGCGGAGCTTCGGCCGAAATGGTGTACTGATGAACGAAGGGGGGCGCGGGGCGGACGCGCCTCCGAGTAACACTCCATCAAACGGACGGACAGTTCGGCGGCAGGCCACGCAAACTCGCCGCCTCCCCCCCCCCCGGCCCCCGCGCCGCGGCGGGGGCCAGGGCGACCCTCCGCGTGCGCCGCCGCCGTCTGAAAAGAGCGCCTGCGGGGGCGCGGGTGGGGGCGGGGTCCAGCGGGTAGCGCGCACGTGTGGCGGGATGGCAGGGGGAGGGGGAGAAGGAGGAGGAAGCGGTGTGAGGACGACGACAGCCGCGAAGCCGCGGACGAGAAAGGCGGGTCGAGGTGGGGAGAGTGCGTCAACGAGGATGAAGGCGGGGAGAGGTAGAGCTAGGCGGTGTGGGAGAGACGGTGTGAGGTGGGGAGAGGCGGAGACAAGGAGAGGTGGGTTGGGGTGATGAGGGACGAAGGAGGCGAGGTGTGACGAAGGCAACTAGGCAGAACGTGGCAAGACGGGCATAGCGCGACGAGGGGACGAGGCAGGACGAGAGGGATAAGGGGGTCGAGAGGGATGAGGAGGGACAGAGCCGAGAGTAGCGAAGCAGGATGAGAGAGCGAGGTAGGGCAAGGCAAGACGAGGCGAGACAAGGCGGACGTGGGGGACGAGGCAGAACGAGGGGGCAAGGTGGTGCGAAACCGGACGCAAGCAGGCACAAGGGTCGTGCGGGGACGAGGGTGAGGAAACGGGAGGTCGAGGGACGAAGGGACGAGCATGCGAGGTGAACCGAGCGCGAGCTAAAAAGACGAGGGGCCAAAGATGAGCGGGACAAGGGTGAAGTATATGAAACATATCGACGATATTAGCGAGACGTCGATAAATGAAGCGCTTGGCGGAGCGGCCGACCAGAGCTGGAGAGCGCGGCCCAAGGGCGAAACGACGGCATAAGCTGAATATGGTGGGGCAGAACGAGCGAGCTAAATGCGAAGAATAGGAAAGGGCCGCGGAAAAGTCGGTGCTGGGTGGAGGAGGTCGAGAAAGCGGGGATATATGATCCAGCGCGAGGCGACAAGCGAACGGCCATGACGCTAAGCCAGCCAGCCCAGGCGAGAAGTGTGAAGTGTGGAAAGGAATGAAGTAGAAGGCAAACCATGAGCAATTACTTAGTGCGGCCCGTGCGAGAGTAAGAGGCGGAACACCACGCGTCAGCGAACAGAGAGAGCAGGCGACATGAGCATGTTACGGACGAGATGAGGAGAGTAGCAAGCAGCTCGACCCAGGAGAAGTCGAGGAAAGGCCGAGTGCCTGTAGGGGGGGGCGGAGGCAAACACGACTGGGAGGGGCCGTGCACGGGGGCAGGGCGTGGAGGCGGCGCGCGCGGGTGAGGCGGGTAAGGGGGTTGCGGGAAAAGTGCGGTTCCCTCTCGACGAAAGAGAGCCGCCCGCTGTTCGCCCTAGGCGCCCCGCAGCGACGGCGGCGGCGGCGCGACCGCACAAAAATAAAAATTCAAATATTAAAATACGCAGAGGAAGTAAATTGGATTTATGTAACAATTAAAACTATACGAAGAAGAGGGGAAGAAATGAAAAGCAGTGAATACTTTTGAATATCTGAGGCCATTTATTCAATTTGTAAAAATGGCAGGTTTAATATTCATCAGACGCTCACCGGCAGGAAGGCAGCCTCTTACGGCGTGAAAGGCGCCGGTCGCCACGGGGCATTAGAAGGGGGAGGGGAAGGGAGTGGGCGAAGGAGAGGGGGATGCTTCATGGGACGGAGTCAGAAGAAAGAAACAAAGAGAGGATACAGCTGTATAACAGGTAGAGGAGTGGAGAGGGGCGAAGGTGCTGCCAGCGGTGAAGGCTACATTGTATGTTAGGCAGAAATCAAAATAATAAATGCTGGAGAGACTTGTAGCGTTTATATTACGAATTATATTAAAATGTATATTTTATTATCTAATATATAATAATAATTATTATTCGTAAACTTTCGAAATGTTGCTTTCTGTTACAAGAATGCTATTAAATCAAATTTCAATGGTATTTTCTCTTTACTGAAATGCCGTTTATTGGGAATATGATAATTTCTATCAGTGATATATGTAAATTACGACATTCAGAAAGCTAGATCCTGATAATGCGCAGATCACTACAGCTTTGTACTCTCATGTTCATAGTTTATCACGACTAACGACAATACGGAACGTCTAAAATCTCCCTTAGCCACCTCATGTGTGTAGTTAAGGCGGAGGGAGACACAGATGAGAAGCAAATGGTGGATGTTCCGTGAACTGAGCTTTTCAAAGAAAAAAATTTCGTTGACAATATGTTGGCGCTTTTGAATGCTCTACAATTATAATCTCATCAAATGAAAATGATTTTGTAATAAAAGTTGCAAAATAAAGTTTTTTCCAGCCATGGCCCTTAAATGCTCGCGAGAGTGAGGGCAGCAAAAATACTCCTAATTTAGAAATAAATGGAAAACGACAGCCGACGAGTTACAACAGCACACACTTTCTATCATTATTTGTAGCTTTTGAAAATATCTAAAATTCAGATATTTGAACGAAAATCAGACCCACGTCATTTAAAATCATACTTGTATCATTTTCTTTATCTAATAAAAAATTGAGTCCAAACATTTGAAACCGTTTTTGAGAAAAAATGAAAATGTCTTTAAGACATCATATATAGTATTTTGAAACATAAAAATGTTCTTTTAAAATATCAGAGCGACAACATCAGTCAGAGAGGGTGGAGAACATTAACTTATGCGAAAATCCCACCTACGGTTTTGCCTCTACCGGTGTGCACTGAGGGGTAGATGTTTTGCCGTAAGACAACTTTTCCTTACCAAGGACCCCAATAAAATGTGAATTCTGCCTACACAACATGCTACAGTAAATTTTATTGCATGTACGAACATACATTAACCACTTTTCTGTAACAAATACCCACAAAACGATTTTTATATCAAATATTCGCTGTTTTTCGCCCGTAACGATACATTCTCAATACACGCTCACATTATTCGATAAAGTAAATTTATCATCATAGACTTTTTAGGCAAACACATCTATCTAATTCTGAACGCAACGCTACTTCCATTCTTATAACTTCCGCAGACGCAACACCAATCGAGAAAACACGTTCGGAGCATCTCTCCTTTGAATTCACCTCGCTCGCATCTGGTTGCGCTGCAACGTGCTTTGGGTCGCCGGGGCGCTCTGCCACTGCCGCGGACGCACCACACACCACTCGTCTCTCGATTCGCTCCGGAAGCATCCACCACCCCCACCTCCCTCCTCGAGGCTCTTCGGCTTCGTCATTCTTCTGGTTCTCCTTCCATCCACAAATACTCGGCTCAGTAGACTGTGGGGCATATATCGGAGATGGTGAATTAGTAACCGAGTAAATTTTACTGAAGAAGTTTAAAGAATGACTATTGAAGAACATTGGGAAATTAAAAGTAGGAGAGACGAAATGACTCTCTCTTCTCGTAATTTCTCTCTTTTCCCCGTCTTGCAGACCAAGCAATTTCTGCTATATGCGTACATTAAATGATGAGCTCAACTCCGGCACTACCATCGCAGTCATGCATTCATCGCTATTAACAATCTTACAAACTTCCTCGTCCTTCTGCAGTTCATACTAGTTCTCCTCAATAAGTTTGCTACTTCCGCTGCCCCTCTGAACCCTGTCTTTGTATCTCTCGTGGCCTCCGCGTGTACCGCTGCCATGAGTCCTGACCATTTCATCAACCCTATAACTATCTTCCTTCGCCACTATCATCTGTAACTTGACCGCCAACCTTTCACCTGCGTTCTCGCAGTAACTTCTCTTCATCCTACCAGTCAATTTTACAAAGTGTACTTCCTTTCCTTTGCATTTCTCTGTTTCCATCTTCAACCATTGTCTCTGCCAGACTTGCAAGAACTGCTCTCGCCCCGTTATTTTCTAATCAAAATCCCCATCTGTTCCAATGCTTTATATCAATTTCTATCCTTATATAATATCCAGCGGAGTCATCAGACGTAACAATACTGGTCCTAATCCAGCCCGTATCTGTTTTAAGGTTTCCTATGAATACTCCTATCCTCGTCGTTGCCACATCACTTCTGATGCCCTGATGATGTACCGCCGCTCCTAACATCCCCGACTCTTCCTAGCCATCGCACTACCGTCAAGGTTTAAAGGGATCCCAAAATGTACTTAATTTTTTATTTACTAATTCCAATTTTCTTTCTTATCACTGCACCGCACGTCACGTCAACCACTTCAGTGAGACACTCAAGAATGTATAAAGCGATTAACATATTATTCACTGAGCTCTAATGCAAAAGTATAATATCAGTTTTTCCTCCCCTTCCATATTATTAGTATGTAAAATATGGACTCTTTTATACATTAAACATTCAATTCTCCTACAACAACGTATTTCCTACTAATTATTAAATTCCACAATTTTACGTTTCATACCAATTCTTATTTCAATTTCACAAACACGAAATTACTAATGCTAAAACAAGATGTACTTCTTCGCCCTATTTCATGAAAAATTACACAAACATTCCTCAAATTTGGGAATAATGGTATATGACCTTATTCCAAACCACAAGTATTTAACGTATTATATCTATCTTTATAACTGTAGTTATTGAAAGACACCAAAAAATTTGCGTTTTTGAGATTTTTCGAAAAATCAGGATTTTTAACGACAATGAGACTTGCACCGCTTTAACCCTATCCAATAACATCATTTAATAAAAAACGAGGGAGATATTTTTTTTAACAAATTTGAAAATGTCCCAGGGACTACATTTAAAGTGCTCAAAATTAAAATAACATTTTCAAATTCAAGGAAACGTAACATCACTCAGATCGATAGCGAAATATCAATTTTGGAGGTAATCGGACCAACGGTTTAGCCGCCACAGTTGTTCATAGATAGACGGACGAACAGACAGACGTTTTGCCGTCATTCGATTTTTCAATATCAAGAACCCACAAAACAGATTCTAGCTACACCACGTGGTAAAGAATTTGTTTTCTAATTTAGCGACTGGATTTATCCACTTTTTCGTTACCTGAGCCCTACATTAAGAGTTTTCCCCGCCCCAAAATTCGCGGGTTTTCGCGCAGTATTGCATAACCTACCCACGACTGCGTAGCGTTAGCGGAAAGTAAAAATAGTTCTAGCAAAGCAATCGTGTAAGCAATTCAAAGCCTTCTCGTTACTACTTTTAAGAGCTTATATGAGCTCTGCAAACTCGCCACCTCCGACGTCCTAGCCGCATCCCGCAGCCCTGTCGTTCACGACGTCACCTTTTTACGCCGACGTTGCCATCCCAGAAAGACCGCCGATTTCATCTCCACTCCCGATGCGTCTCCTCCGATCACGCCCGCGACGACGTCTGCGCTGTTAGGCCCTCGCCTCCGCCGGTCACCCCCTCGTCATTCTGGCCTCCGTATATGCCTTCTCTTGTCTCGCCCGCCACCCCGCGTGAATTGATCTCAGAGGCAACACTGCCGATGTCTCTGCAGACACTCTGACCAGGAAGTCTTAAAGTGGCGGATTTTGGACGCTAGATGTGTAACTAGGTCGAACTCATCCGCTGTGTAGAACAATTTTATATCGGCCTGTTACTCTACTTAGTCGTATTCCGTACTTCCTCCTATCAATATCAAGTGAATGCCGGAATAGTTCCTTAACAAACGGGCCACGGAGAGAGCGCGATCTTTCCTTCCTATTTCTTGTCCTATCTTCACCTCTTAATCGATCATACAGTTACATTCACTATACTACCCCACACTTCGGGAGATCATTTGGAAACTTATAGCTTGTTTCGGCTGGAGATACCAGGTTGAGGATATCTCTTGCAAGCCGACGTATAGTTTGGTGGGAAATCTCACTATTCAGTGGGGGAGTAAAACCGCAACTTCTCGAGATACTCATTAACGCACGTGGACTCTATTTGTTTGCATATTTGTTTCGAATGTTTGTCGTGTGATCACCGAAAGCTCTTTCACGGGAATTTAATCGGCCTAAAATACTCATAAGTTCAATTATTTTTTGGACTTACAGGAACCAGCGTATACGTCGTCGTTCTTATAAAGTGCAATGGTCCGTAATATACTTTCAAGACTGTAACATTGAAAATATTTGTACTTATGAGATTTTAAACCAGTGTAAGTTATCATGAAGCTGGTAAGGCTGGCAAAATCTCTACATGGACTGGACTAATGACCATAAAAGTTGATCTTTTCAAAAAATCAATCAACCTATTCACTAATGCCTTTCTCAAGCCACTCCGTAAGATATTGAATTGATGACTTATTTTCCGTGGCGACACTCAGCCAATCAGGCCCGCTCTTCCGTCTGCCCACGCGGGACTCTCCTTTCACACACTAGCGGAGAAAGAAGGTATCACTCGGGCGACAAAACAGTCGATTTGAATTTATCTCAGAGGCTTCATTTGGGTTTGAGGATCTTTTACATGCAGTAAATTTTCTAACATGGAACAGCTGGCCTTACTTCCCCTCCGAAGGAAGGCCTACGAAGAAATTTCTCTTCCCTAAAAATCCACGGCTTGTATCGGGTCTGTACCCGCGACTATATCAGTCCGAAATGCTACCCGTTACACCATCGCCGCCGCCAATATTAGTTGGTGTCAATATTAGAAGCTGCATAAATGTCCCGGAGACACCGCGGCCGAAACGTTGGCACTTGTGCCTTGGACGCGGCGGGCGTCTCCTGGACGGCTTGCAGCCAGCTCAGAGCTGACGCACAAGGTAGAGGGTTGAGGGCACTAAAAATGGCCACCCGAACAAAAGGCAGGATTTCCCAAGAATGAAAGGTGTCACGTGCAGAGTCGGCGTCAGAGACATGTCTCAATGCAGCGCGTGGGGGGAGAAATGACGTGGGAGGTCATGTGACTCGCCCCTATATAACGTCGCGTCGCGATGGCGCGGGCGGGTAACAACTCTGGTCTCCTCGTGGCGAATCCACAAAACTTTGTCCGCCCAGGCTGGTGCGGAGTGCCGATGTCACATGGTGGTTCGATGTGTTCGGACCAGGCGACGTGTTCGTCGAAGACTGTAAGACAGATCTGCCGGGGCACACCTGAAGCCAAATCACGAGGCGGACTGGCTGGCCTGTCGCAGGCGCCGCCGCAAGGCGCATGGAACGAGAGGGGGGCTGCAGTGGTAGCTCTAACAAACCGCCTTAAGAGTGTGGTTGTATATATGTAAACCGATGTAAATAAACTTGTATATACTCATTCGAGTCTGTTTTCTTTGTGGCTTAGGCCCCTACCCACAACGGTACATAAGTAACTACTGACCCCGGCCGCGGTGGCCTACTCTCGGGCTTCCCCGAATGCATCCCACTGCTCGCTGCGGAGTTCGATCCCGACCCGCACGCGGTTATGGCGCACACGCCCCCCGCGTCACCCGTTGGTTCGCTCCCGCGTCTTCTCAAAATTCATTGAAAATTTGTTTTCCATTCCCGGCAGTGCACGCGCGATGACGTCAAACTTTTCGCACCGCTCTGCACTGGCGGCGAACTTCCTCGTGACGCCGGAAGCCAAACGTGCCCGACTCGGCGTCGGTGCCGAGCGAATCGACCGGAAGGCGTAACTCGGCGTCGCGAGTTAGGCGATCTTTTCCCTCGGAAGAATCTGAGTGAATTCGAGTGAGTTTACTTCTCCGATCAACACCAGTCCTTGTCCAACTCTCACCCCTTACACAAACGCTTACACTAACACGCGCTACACAAGCATACATGCGGGGAGACCGGTCGGGAGCTTAGAGCTTATAGTGGCTGGGGTGGTGTCCCACTGGTGAGAGATACCTCGTTAGTGAAAACCCGTAAGCCAATGGTAGGTCGGCATCGTATCTCGTCATACAGCGAGGGAAAAATCCCCCTCCCCTTTCCTCCCAAATATATGTACTGTAATTACGGGACTAATAACCCTGGTAGTTGACGTGCCTGTAATCACTCAATCAATCAATCAATCGATTGAGTTTACAGAAGAAGAAGAGTATATATAGTATATTTTGGAGTTGAAGTTACTTCTGTTGAAAAATTGCTACAGATTACAGAGTCACATTTGTGATTTACAAAGCTAGACACATTTTAGGTAATTAAAAATAAGATGTTGAAATCATCCTACACAATATATCCCTGTTCCACAGTCAAGATTTAAAACGGCCAATTCAAAATATTCATGTCAGAATTTTTTTTATTTCTCTAATAAGTACGAGAATTTTAAGTAACTGGTTGATGAAATAAAAAGTTTACATTGTATCCCACAGAGAAAAATAATAATCTAAGCAACAGCTTTTAATGAAGCTAACGAAGTAGTTTAATAAGTGAAACAAATATTACTATAATTTATATTCATCGCTTATATTCATAAGTTCTTCGTAGTACATACATTTATGAATTTGTACAAGTTCCCAGCACTTTGTAAAAAAAACAACTCATTATGGTTGTACTCTCTAAACACCATTATTAATATCGGTGTACATGAAATAAATCTTACAAGTAACGGATTTCTAATATGCTAGTCTATATTATTTGTGTAAGTAGTTTTACAGAAAAACTAGTCAATACGAATGGCTCGTGAAGTAATGTAAAGAAAATAATTTCACAATATGACAACACGTTTATAACTCTTTTGCCAAAAGGTATCAATATATTCATTGTATCTCTGCGTATTTGTACAAAGAAAGAATAGTCAGCTTTAAAAGCTTCAAGCTTCTTGAGCTCACGTTCACTAAGTATAAGACCTCTAACAGACACACAATGACAGAGAATGCAAGTGACGAGGAAAGTCACTCAAGAAACGTTAAATTTTGATAATGAAATTTGTGTTACGAAATAAACAAGAGAAAATAAAGCAGACAAGAAGTCTTAAAGACTTGGTTTGAGAAGATCCCAACACAGACGTGTTATGACAAGGTTCTTCCCAATGAATGAAAAACATCTGGCTCATAGATTGTTTTCCTAGTTCAATTTTCTTTAAAATATTTTTTAAATATTTACTAACCTACATTTACTCAGGATCAGCAATATGTTAAAATAATTTTCATCACTAGCGTAGAAATATGCAGAACCCATACGAACGCGTACCATTGTACATTACCTTTCCCATCAGCGGGGCAGCAAAAGGACGACTTCACAGCATCTTTTTTGTACCGGTCGTCTACCTTCTTCCCGAGCACATTGTTAGAAAAAAAAATAATTGAAAAAGTACTCAAGCTGCCAGGTACTCCGTTCTCATACAAATGGCTCATAAAATTCTTTATAGACGCCTATGTCAATATTAAGGTTATACGTCATAAAAAGCGAAGTGATTCCTCGGCATAAGGGTGCGTAAACCCGTTTTCGCCAAAGGGTCGAAAAGATTCAGTCGGACCAAGGTGAGTTCACGGGAGCAGACTCGGTGCTTCTGGAGCGGGGGCGGAGGGCCGCTACTTCTGCTTTGTGGCCATCCAGGAGCCGGAGATTACGACGGCAGTTTCGCGAGGAACGTTCTAGAAGTTCTTTGAGCGATCAATCATTTCCCCAGAAGGATGACGTGGGTCATCCTGTATTGGACGAGCCGGCTGGAGAGCAATAAACTCTCGAATCTCCAAATTTATAGCTAGAAATACATATTGAGCTAGTGCGTTCTGCAGGTGTTTTACATTTTCATTGCATTCTTCGTGAAGATCTCAAATTTAGAATAGTAAATCATATATTGTGCATTTCATTAATTAAAGTAGAATTTGTTTGACATGCAAAAATAAACACAAAAACTTAAATAATGCTTCTTAAAAATTTATTTGAATAATACTTGTACTTGTGAATAATAACAAAAATAATTTTTAAAGTCGTACATATTTTCGGAGAAATGATGGTGATAACATTATTTTAAAATAATAAATTTAATGGTTATCACGTGTGTTACCAGAAGAGGAATTTTCTTCCGTTACCGTAAAATATTATGAAAAGATTTCATTTTTATTGGTACATTCGCAAAGAGTCACTTTGTTTCATCTTTTGGATTTTCTTCGACTCAGACATATTTCTTAAATTTAAAAGGTATTTTCTTTCTGGGAATATGAATAACACGTATCCTTCAGTACGTTTCATAAGAGACTTTTTAATATCTACCAGTCATTACGAAGCTGTAATACGCTTTGAAAACACGTTCATTTCAGTCTGCATTTTATCTTGCGTAGGTTGTAGGAAAATACGAGCGCAAAGAACATTTAGAATATTCACCACTGCAGGTGATGCAGACGTTATGACTCCCTTGCGAGAAATCCTCTCTGTCATACGCTTTTTGGAACTGCATTTTTCGATGTAATATTTCTGCAGAAAACATACATGATATTGTGGATAACTTTTTATTAAATACTACGGTTTTTAACATAAAACACTACATAACTACTCAGAGAAGTAGGTTTCAACATTTTGAACTACTGAAGCTAAGCAATGACCTGTAGATGCAACGTGATCTTGCAAATAGCTGGATGAGAAAAAAAAAACTGAAATCATTTTGTATTATTTTGGTCGAGGAAATCATCAAATTCAAACGATTAATTTTCCTACACAATAGTTAAGTCTCAAACGCTATATCGAAACAAGTCGGTATTCTGCGAAAAGTACAATCGCCTGGCTTGGGGCATACGTTAATGCCACAGAACAGGTAGCGCGTTCCCTGACGAGGCAACAGCCATCACGTCTATGTTTAGCAAATTGCCTACCCAAACGGCGCAAGACGTCTTATTGGTGGTTCTGTGAAAAAACGTCGGGAGACTTAGAGGTTAGAAAAAACGCCTGACCTAATGAAGCCAAAGATTAACCAGTTTTACGTTTTAGAAGTAATATAACAAAAATGTACAGCAGTCTCTCATTCTCCCATTTATTAATTTTGTGAGCCAGTTTATTAATTAATGTATAATATTCCTTATTTTAGTTTCTTACGAAACAAAATGTTATCGTATGAATTCCATAAATTGCATTTCAGCAGAGGAAAATCCAGTAAACATTTGATATCCTCTTGTCCCGTGCAAAAACAATTCGACCGGCGCAATCACACAGCGCAGGGGCCGGAGCCAGTCGCGCCCTCCCCGGGTCTCTCAGCAGGTGCCCGGCGGCCGGGAGGGGGCGCGGGCGGAGGGCGAGCTCGAGTCCCGGGAGCGTGTCGACAACGGAGGCGGCGGCCTGGAGGGCTGGAAACACGCTGGCTGCCCGCTCCGCCTCATCCCCGCCCATGTCAGGCTGCCCGGGTGACCGCCCGTCCAATCGCCCCACTCTCACAGGCGCGTCGACATGGGACCACCACCAGCTCGGCTCGCCCGCACACCCACATACTTTCCCATCCCTTACGTCCACCTAACGCTCGTTCAATGCCTGCCTCACCTCCTCCGCCCGCTCAGCGCCCGCCCAGCACCCGCCCTGCGCCCGCCCAGCGCTCGCCCAGCGCTCGCCCAGCGTCTGCCCCACATCTACCTAACGTCTCCCATTGCATCCCAACGCCTTTCAATGCCTCCTAACTCCTCCCAATGCCCCCTAAAGCCTCCCAACGGCCACCCCTCTATTTTCTCCATTGCTATCCCCTTTCACAGCACAGATCGCTCGGTCGCCTGCATGTCCACCTGCCTGCTCGCCGCACTTCTTTCTACTGATCCTCATCCTGGACTCACTCTCCACTTTGGGAACCTGTTAACCCTCTCTCTATCTCTCTCTTTTATCTCTCTCTTTCTCTCTCTCTCTTTGACTCTCTTTCTTTTTCTCTTTCTCTCTTTCTCTTTTTCTCTCTCTTTATCTCTCTCTCTCTTTCTCTCCTCTCCCTGTCTCTCACTTTTTTCTTTCTTTCCTTCCCGCACGATCCCACACACCTGCACACCTCCACGTTCGGCACTGCCCGACAGCTCCCCTGCCCTTGCGTCCGACGTCCGGACCCCCGCTCCCAAGCTCGGTGCCCGCCCACCCGCCCGCGAGGTCGATCGATGGGAATTTCGTTGGAGACGCCCGTTCCCAGGATGGGATTAGGCGGCTCGCAAAGCGGGTGGCGCCGGGCAGGGCCGCGCAGGGCCGGGCGCCGGCAGCTCGGCGCTCCAGGCACCGGGCGCGCCTTCCTCCACCGGGGGCGACGGCGACTGGCGGGGGTACGGCAGGAGCGGTTTCAGCAAGGAAGAGAGGGATTGTTATGGAAGTGAGGGGAGAGAGCTGGGGTGAAGGGGACGCAAGGTGGTGGCTGAGAGGTACGGAAAGGAAAGATTTGAGAGGCGTGGAGGAGGGCTGAAGCTGTACCCTTGGAGCGACAGAATTTCATAAGACTAGTGTTGGGGGTTTGACCTATCGGCGTGAAGAAGGGCAGTGTTTCCGGATGGCAGAACGGAAGTACCGCCTGAGGGAGCGATGGAATTGATTTGAGGAACAAGAAGGCTTGACACTGTACTACGGGAACGTCGGAATAAGGTCAGTAACTAGCGTGGGGGGAGGGGGTTAGGCGGGACGGAGGGTACTAATGCAGGATGATAGATTGTGATTGTTATTAAGTGTCTCAGAATAATATGGCAAATATAGTTAATGTATCCAAATCGGTAAGATGACATGTAACATACATATATAAATGTGACGTTTGCCGATGATTAGTAGCAGCACTGATGTTTGACCGTTACGTTTTCTGGAGCACTCTAAGGGTTTCGAGTACGAGAGATGGGAAGACAACATAAAGGTGGTAAAACCTATATTTTTGGGGATATAACATGGATTTTCCACCGGGCTTGCCGAGTGTGACGATAGAGAGGAGAAAGAGTTTAGAGCATAGAGGTAAGTATGGTGAATGACGTATAGCTATCAATATTAACAGATTGGGATAGTAATAAAACAAAAAGCATCAAGGTTCTAATTTATGAGATAAAACAGTAGTGGATCGGCTGAAATGGAAAGGAAAACATATGAATTGTGAGGAGAAGGGAGCATTGTATTTCTCCCGAGGCGTCACACGGTAATCTGTTGATGTGACATTGGCCCACGTAGCAATGAAGAGTAGACGCGTATAAGGGAATCAGGTAGAGGAAAATAGAAAAGAATATAGAAAAACGAAATTAGAAGAAAATACGGAGAACAAAAGAGTTTCAGAAAACGAGATGGAAACATGATTCGTGTAATATGGGATAAAAAGTTTGATTTCAATGATGTGGAGATTGCTGAAAGAGTAGTCACGAGTAGTACTGCAGAAGAGGATGATGCATGATCGAAGACTTAAAATGGAGGGAACGTAAGTAATAAAGATGATACGTGGCGCGTTGGTGGGCTGGAAAGGAAGAAAGAACCCTAATGGAAAGTTAATGCCAGTGGGAAGAAAAACTGGTAAGAAGAGTCGGATATCACAGAGTACTGGAACAGAGGTTAAAGTAAAGAGCCCCTTATTGTTAACAAGAATAACAAGAAACTCTGAAGATAGAAAACACGCACTGGAAATATAGAACAGAAAGTAGAACAAAAAAGACAGCATAAAACGTTTGTGCAGGAATGAAATCTTATAAAGGTAACGGCTTGAGAAAGTCAATGAAATAGGTAACTACAATACATTCCAGCAAGTTCTTCCCATTATCTGATCTAATCACAAATTTAATGAGCCCAGGACAAATACGAGAACATAGATAATACCAAAACGCAAATCTCATACGACGTCCAAAGGTATGAAACCGAGAAACAAAATTGGGCGCACCAGCGAACATTAAATTATCCCGTTTCTGGTCGGCTGTATTCCGTGCAGTTTACTTCCCCAAATCCGAGCTACAACCCTCCCAAACCAACCCCATGCCTTAAACTTCCATTCCTCACCTCTACTGGCCAGCGCTTGCACTGGAACCTAAGCCCGGAGACCCGGGGACCAGCCCCGGAGCGGCCGTTTTCATCCCAGAACGCACCGGCGCGGCGGGAAAAAAATTTCCGCAGCCCCGTCTCAGAACAACCAAAGTGAATTGCGGCAAACATTTCGACCAGCTTACTACACACTCGTTCTTAATTGGTCGAAAAGTGTTTATAGCAATACATTGTAAGGTTTATAATGTAGCACTTGTATGTATGTAAAAATGCTTTAATGAATATGAACTGATGGTACGAGAGCAAATATAGGATAATTACTACTTCTCTGGGGGGCCTGTTAGTTTATAAATGTGATAGAACAGAACAATTTTATTGAAGTCATTTTGGGCCCAGAAATAGTGGAGACAAAAGATCACTAATTTATAAAATAACACATTAAAGTGGAAACATTAGAAAGATGAAATTTTCCTCTAGGTGTTCGTTTAAAAAAATGTATTTTTAGTGAGAGCGTAAGAGCATAATAAATAAATATAAATAAATAATTGAATAAAATGAAAAAAGAAAAAAAGAAGTAAGTTTTAAATGACATTATCGAAAACGTAATAGTTTTCCCTTGCCTTACAGATTCAAAACATGACACCTTTAGGAGAAATTCGAATCCATGACCTTATGTTTTAACAGAAAACCTATATCCCTGTATTTATAAAAATCAAGTAACCATTGAAAGTCTTTGATATAGTCGATTGACAGCTCAACTTCTTCAGCTGAAACTGTGCGGCAATGCGTATGTAAATCGATAAGATATTCGTAGTCCACTATTTAGGTTTGCTTCAGGTTTTTACGAAGTTTTTCCATTTCTTCTGCTTTTTATTCCACCATTCCCCCAAATTGTTAATCATATCATTAAGACGCCCAGTTATATGTCCCAGTTATTCATGGAAAATAGAGACTGAAGATGGTTTTGATCGACTTAAAGTTTATTATAATTTGTCGTATTTGATATAAAGGTATTTGAGTTCAGAAGAGTATTGTGTGTATGTATTTACATGTTGCCACAGCCCGTGAGCGGCTCAGGCCTACCGGCAACCTCTCTGCCTTGCAACCATGGACTAAGGGGATACGTAGACATCCCCACGCCGTATTCCGGTCTTCTCAACCTGAGAAGTGAATTTTCTCATCGTAACGCAGCAACATCTACAGGGACATTGCAAGGAAAACGCACACTGTTGATTGAGCTCGACCGGGAGTCGAACTCGGGGTCGCGTAGTGGAAAGCGAGCACTACGAATCCTTTCAGAGTATTAGTATGTTTTTATCTGTTAACATCTGACACAACTGTTTTTAACTTAAAGGAGTTAAAACGCGTGTTTCGGAATGAAGATAAATGACACGATTACTTCAAATACATTAATGTCTGTATTTATTACTGAATTTTAAGGACCAATTATTGACAGAAAGTTTATTCTTCTTAAAGAAGAAGAATAAACTGTCTGTCAATTGTTTCTTAAAATCCAATTCCATGACTACTCTCAGTGTCGCTTTGCCCAGCTGCGCGAGTGCCAGCCGCCGCAGTCGCTCCGTTTAAAGAGTCGAGCGCGAGGCATCGTCGACCTGCATCCCGGCGCACCAGGCCGTTCCCCTGACGAGGCAATATCTGTTCCTATAACTGCGGCAGTTCTCAGCCTAAAGAGCCCGGGCGGTCTAAAGCGGCCGTTTCTGAAAGCGTCTTGGAACGCGTTTGGCGATGATACTAAAAAGCACCGCTGTGGAAAGAATTTGGGAGATGAATAGTTAAAGAAGGGAAAGATGAGATGAGAGAGAAAGATGGAAGACGTTTTTCTCTGTGGTAAATTATGGGTTATCATTATATTTATTAGAGTACATGGCACCTGCGTAATATTCATGTGAGGTTTAATATCTGCATTGTTAATCTAGATTGATATTAGGCTAAATAAGAAAGCAACAGTTATAAACAATCATAATTAGGGTATTCATCATTTTTGACGTTCACCCTTAAGTTTGTACCGTTCATGATTTCCGCCACTGCAGCGTATGGTTTTATTTCGACATCTTTCTTCACTTCTCGTTCCATGCGTATAATATTTTAATACTATCTTTGCGATTATGTCCTCAAAAATTTTCCGTGGGGTTCCATTCATTTTCCTCTTTATTTCGTAAGTTTCGTCATTTAAGTTGAAAACACGAAGGTTTCGTATGTCTTCTATTCGCTTATATTGTTACGTAATTATCCACAACCCATCAGATGGACCTCATTTCGGTACTTTATATTATTTTAAAATCGCTCTTTGTCAGGAGACAATTTTCACTACCAAATAACAATGTTGGATTAGAGAGGGTTTATCAAAATTTAATGATAATACATATTCAATGTGATTCAGTGATAACAATAAGTGGTCAATTTAGTAATGAAATTGTCTGCTTTAGTTATCAGGTGTAATTATACCGCGTTACATACAGTAAGGTAAAGCCTCTTCATTTATTGTTGACGCTCTTCATAACTATCTTATTTAATATGTTATGACATTTTATGGTTTACGCGAATGTTACATGATTACTTTTTTGGGTGTAAAATGTGTGGAAACAGCAGATACAGTTATAATATAAAATTAAATGGATTAGCTATTTCTATTCAGATTTTTATCGTCGTGCTAGGCTTATTACTTATAATAATACTTATTTGTTCTATGGTCGAAGAGCTTCATATGAGCTCTGATCTAATCCGGAACCTCACTTTACCACCGAGCAATTTCGTGAACTTGTTTGGTCTAGATGACAAGGGGTGGATGTGATCAATTATAATAAGTCTGACGACTTCAGTCTGTCGGTTATTTCTCGCCCTTTATTCCCCTCCTTTGAATGCTGAATACTATAAAACTCTATTAGCTAAATAGTCCTCTGTCTGAAAAGCAATTTTCAGTCAGTTCACGACGAGTATGAAAAGAGTGCGTGCCTTTACAATTAATTGATAAGTGAGCAGCAATTTACACACAAGTCATTTCAAAATTGAACATAAAAATATACATTCAAAAAATATAATAATTCTTCATATTTACTTCAATGGAGGACAACATTCCACATATGAGCTTGCAAATACGATCAAATGTCGAAGAAGTACGACAGGTATATTAAAAATTTAATTGAAAATAGTAGTTGTGTTATTGAAAATACATCTTGTGTTGATCGCAATATAAAGGGAGGCATGACGCAATTTAAAATCGTAAGATGCAAGTACCCATTCACATGGATAACGCGCTGCCAAGATGACTCCGCGCCATTCACCTCGCTCCACAATGAACGCACCGAAGCATTACGCCGCCGCCGGTGCTCCCCTGGAAAGAGAGAGATATTCCTCCCAAATTCCGGCGCATTCATCTGTGCTCCCCGCTCACGCAAGCGCCGGCAGCCACCGGGTCGCCATATTGCCGCGCAGCACGTGCAGTTATTGCGTTCGCTTCTTTTCAGCGCGCGCGGCGCGACGCGGGGGTTCCCCGGCGCGAAGACGTCACCCGCCGCCAGAGCGCAGCCGTGCGGCCGAGGCGCGCACAATGGCGGCTCAGCTCGCAAAAACAGATTTAGCGGCGGGGCGTTATCGAATTCTTAAATGAAATATCTCGCACTCGCCGGAAAGTAATCCTCGCGTTGCCACGTGTACCGGCAGTGAAATACCTCGCGAATTACGCGGGGGGGCGAGGGCGGCCTAGTGAGGACGGTGGGGGTAGAGGGGTCCCGGGGGCCGCCGGGGAGGCTGCGATATAAATCATCACACCCTTTCGAGAGGGGGGCTGGCCAGGATGCAGCGCGGTACGCGCGTGTTTTTCTTGCGTGTGAAGTCGCACGGCGGGCGGCGAAGGCGTGGTCGACCCGGGTGGCGAGCGCGCTAGCGTCAGACGGCAGCGGCGGTGGAAGCTTCCCTACAAAACGGTATTAAATTCAATTAGGGGGCTCCCCTTGCGAGGAGGGCGTGTTTCGGAGGCCCACCCGCAGCAACCTCGACCTCCGCCCCCCCCCCCCGCACTCTCCTCCCGTTCTCCCCGTTCCTCCGACGCTTCGGCCCCCTAGCAGCCGTGGGCGACCGTCGCTGATTTTCCCTAATTTGGCTCCGTTGTTCGGTACCTCCGCCTCTGGCCCCGCCCCCTTTTCCCCCTGGGCACTTCCCAGCTCCCCATCTATACCCGGCGCCTGTGCCGCCGCCTCACGCGCCACGACGTCCGCGCACGCGCTGGCCCCGCCCCACTGCGCTCTCTTCGCACGCTCGCCCCCTGCCCCCCCCCCCCAACGCCGCCAGCGCCGCTTCGCTCCAAACTTATCCAATAAGCTAACTGAAATTTAGAGCCTTGCCGGGAGCACCCTCGTGTCGGCCGCCCGAGTACCTTTCGGCGACGCTAGCGCTTCTTCCGGGACGCGGAAGGTCCGAGGAACCCCCCCTCGCTTTTCCGGCTTTCCGGAGGCAACTTCCGGAGGATTTTCAGTGTCGCAGTCTGCGCAACAGGGCATTATATATAACGTTCTGAGGAAGTCTCGTATTTTACTGAGATGTAATATAGTTGCTTGGTTTTGCTGGGAAGTACATACAATTGTGTCCTACTTCTAAGACGAAACGACTTCTTAATTGCAGATGAGACGATAATATGAAGAAAATCCTCACCTGCACAGTAGGTTTTGTTACATCAAGTGGAGGTACTTTAGGTGAGTTGTTTTCTTGAAAACCGTTAAGTTCCAGATTCCGTATCTCCTGCAAATAAAACAGAGTTAATTTTAGTCGCGTAAAATATATTATTACCATATGTGGTGATAATCTCAAATATAAAATTGAAACCAGTGTTCGTGAGACACGTTTGTTGTTTAATCGGAAGACTATATGAAGAATACGAAAAATGTATAGATATTCTTGATATCGAAATGTATTTCAGGAATTTCAGAAGAAGGACTTAGATTTATTATCAGCATAGTTCATATTAATGAGATGTTATTATAAACATCCAGTCAACAATTTATATAATATATAATTATATTTTTATTTCTTTATTTTATTATCCTAAATAGAAATCTGCACCTTTCTTAAACAAACAAAATGTCTTGCATATGACGGGTATCACATACATGGAAATAAATCACGATAGAAAATAAAAAAACATATGCATAACCAAATGAAATGAAAATAAAACATCACACACAAGCAACATACACCAATCCAATGTTTAATAACATTTTAGCAAACAATTTCTTCGATAGTAAATGGAAAGAAGATAGAAAAGAATAAAAAATAATATTGCAAAACCGAAATTAGGGTAATGATTTACTTACCAGTGAAAACACAATGAACATTAATTTAATTAATTAAATTCCTGGAGAATAGGTTGTTATTTGAAATATTATCTTCTAACTCTGAGTAGAAAAGAAAATTTGTTAATCATCATGATTTGTTCTTCATAGTTTCTTTTTGAATTTTAATTCGAATCTTTTGTATTAAATAAAGTAGAACTTCGAATACTGACAGAATAACTAAATCTGGCATTTCATGATGATTTTTATTTCATTAACTCCTTTGTAATAACACATTTTTATGTTTCTGATATCTGGTTTAGCATTGAGTAACTAATTTTGTTCTTCTACTTGACGTTCTAAAGAAAGATCTTGATGTATATGAACATTTTTGTTGTAATAAAAAAGTGTTTATTTTAGGCTATATTTCAGTTGCAATGGAGTTTCGTGGTTTTAAGGAAGAATTGAAATGCCGTGGTTTTAATGATAAAACAAAGCACCACTACATTACAGTAACATAGAATTAAATGAACAGTTTTCTCAAAATTATCAAATTTCACTTATACCATTCTAGTTTCCACCCTTTAAATATTTGTCAACATTTTCCATAATATTAGAAACTCATCATTTCCGATCAGAAATTTCTCAGCTGAACTTCTGCGAACGTCAAGATAATAAATAAACCTGTCTCTCCACAAATAATCAATTTCTTGTCAAACTCCCCTTCCTCTAATCTGTTCTTTTATTCGACTTATCCCGTGGAGAGCTTTCGCTCCCGCTTGCACAGCAGTCGGCGAATTTCCATCCGTCTTGGCGGTTATTATTTCGCTTAGTGGTCAATCTCCCGCCCGCCACGTCTGTCATCCATCAAGCGCTCCATTCAGCGCGGGTGTTTACGCGCCCCCTCCTCGCGAGTGCAGCGGGGGATATTCCTGTGTAGTCGCGGCCAGGGGGCCGGCCGCAACCAGCCGGACAGAGGGCGCTGCGGAGTATGTTCAGGCGTCCCCCCCACCCACGGTCGGGTGTCATTTGTTTCCCATCAGGCCACGAGGGCGCCGCTGTTCTCGCGCTACTGCCAACACCGCCGCCGCCGCCATCCTCACCGATCGTGGCCCTCACCTCCACCTTCATCACCGCCCCCTCCCTCAGCGTCGTCGCCGCCCTCACTTCCACCTCCCACACCGCCGCCTCACTCACTATCACTGTGTGTACGCTCGCAGCCCTCACCATCGCCACCCTATCATCTCCACCTTTAACACCGCCCCCGCCGCCCTCGCCCCCGCCGCCTTCGCTTCCGCCGCCCTCGCCCCGCCGCCCTTCGCTCACGCCGCCCTTCGCCACAACTCCCGCCTCGCCAAACGCCGCCTCGCCAACGCCGCCCTCGCCAACGCCCGCCCTACCCAAACGCCCCCTCTGCAACGCCGCCCTTCCCAACCCGCCTCGCCAACGCCGCCCTCCCAACGCCGCCTCAATCGCCCCGCTCGCCTCGCCGCCTTCCGCCGCCCCTCCGCTAACCGCCGCCTCGCCAACGCCCCTCGCCATACGCCCCCTCGCCAAACGCGCCCCTCGCCAACGCCCCCCTCGCCAACGCCGCCCTACGCCTGCACCCTCCTCTCGCTTATCGCCCCCCTCGCCACCCGCCGTCCGCCACGCGCCACCATCGTCACCGTCGTCACCGCCGCCTTCACAACCGCCGCCACCGCCATTGCCCCCCTCGCCACCGCCCCCTCGCCACCGCCGCCCCTACCCTCTTCTGACCAGTTGCCTTCTGACCTCCACCGCTTTAACCACCACCCTCTCTTCTACCCTAAGAGCCACCTCACTTCACCTTCCACAACGTCACCGTCGTCTCCGCCGCCGTCGCTTCCCCCACTGGCCGAAGAGTGCGAAGGAGGGGGGTGGAAAAGGAGCACGAGGGGAGAAGAGGGTGTGTGTGTGTGTGTGTGTGTGTGTGTGTGTGTGTGAGGCTGCTGAGGGCGCAAGCAATGGTGGCTCCCTAGTTTCCGGGGAATCTCGCCGCAGCAGGGTACACAGTTGGATGACTACATCAACAGCTTGTACTGATGTAGTGATGTGGTTTGTGGACTGCCGCAGCTCTTATGTCTTGTGCAAATAGCTGCAGAGACGGGAAAAGTTGTTCTCGGGGCCAGCAGAAATCTGTGATTGATAATCTGTGTAGAGTAAGGTAGACTATTCTATGTATAAATTCATTATCCTTTTCTCTTCAGTAGTTTTGTAAAAATGATTGTTCACAGCTTCTATTAACGAACTATTTTTAATTAATTACTATAATATAACTAACATAAAATATTAAGTAAAATATAATATAACTAACATAAAATAATTGTCACGTTATCAGAGTTATTCTTTGAGTGATTAACTAAGTTTTTTTTAATTTCTCGTTATTATATAATTACATCATCTGAATGAATGCAGAAACCCATAAACAATACATAGAACACTGTATTGTATTTATTAGTGGTTTCTTAGTTTCCATGTAAAAACGAGAAGTACGTCCAGAAACACATAATTCTAAGAAACTATACAAGACCTTGAAGAAAAAATTGCAAGATACGGGCCGTAAAAATCGGGTAATTTGGAAGAATCTCATTAAACGGAATAAAATATTTGGTTTTCAAATAATGGAATTCGGAACGCAGAGAAATGTATTATGTACTTTGTAAATGTACTCCCAAACTTGTAAACAACAATATTAAAAACAATAATAATGTAATATTAAAATTGTAATATTGTAATTTCATATTTTTACTATCTGAAAATAATGACATAAATGTCAGTTACACTGATAAAGACTATGAATTTTATAATTTTCTGCAGAAACAAAGAAAAACGTTAGACCAGAACCAAGTAGTTGGTTGTGAGTAAATGCAAACTCCATGAAAGATTAAAATAATATTTACAGTATGCTTTGTAAATCAAATTTTCACTTTATCTTGATAGATTACTTATTAAACTTTCACTCGTAAGAAGAAGACTCGGCTTATTGCGAAGGAGGTAGAGGAGTATGCGAAAGGCGACTAGGCGAAAGTGCCCCGCGGGAACCATAAATAATTATGTTAAAAGTCGTATTTGATGACTAGAAAACAAATGGCAAAAAATGCTTCGCACAAATGGAAAAAAACTTACTTTTTAGCTTCTTATATAATTTTATTTTTAGCCATTTTGCAACACAATGAATGTTCGTTTAACTATTTCTTGCAATTTTCCACATACCATAATGATATTTTCAGAATTTTATCAGGCCTTTATATAACAATATTGACCCTTTTTTGGTATTTAAAGTCGCATCAACTTCTAGGTCATTAACGGCATCTATTGCGAATAACGGTATGGTATGAATGAAGATGACACGATATCATGATAGGGGGTGAAAGGACGAACACAATACAACCATGCACGAGGCGGGACTCGAACCCGCAATCCTTCGGTACAAGATCGCTACGGCACTTCTGCCTTAGCTGTCTCGGCCATCCGAACCGGCAATTTTGGCCCTTACAATCAACAAAAAATAAAAAAATAAATACTGTTGAACACGTAAATTTTTCGAAAAAATTGGATATTTCAACGGGACCTTTGGAATTGGATATTTCAAAGGGCCATTTTTGCACCGAGCGTGATAGACGCTACCTTTGACCACAGACAGGAGGACGGACAGACTGACGTTCTGTCGTCAATCGATTTTTAGATATCAAGAACCCACGATACTTAGATTCTGACCACACAACGTTTTGAGGGGAAGTTATTTACTATATAGTGTAGGAACAAGATTGATCAGTTTTATCATAACCATAGCCCGACAATAAGTTTTTCTGTTCAAAAACCGTCGATATGCAAAGATCTTATCTACTTTTGTAAAATTCAGACGTCGGCATTACTTGAAAACTTGATATTAAAACCTACTTTGTAAATGTTGAGATCATATCTGAATTCTAGGTATTTATGCACAACTTTCAATAGTTTTGATTGAGCTAAATGAATCGACGGTTTCTGATGGGCCAAGGCATTTCGGCCATAATAGAGTGATATTGAACAATATTAATACATTGACTTAAAATTTGTTTTTTACAGAAAGCTACTGATTAAAAGTTTTTCAATTGTGTTATTTTTTAGCTGAAGAGTGTTGAAAATAGCAATTGGATGATAGGAAAAATAATTTATATTTAGGTTTCTTTTATTAGTAGTTGTGAAGTTTAAAATATTGTTCATTAGTGTCCTGTTTTATGTTATTACAAATTAAATTAATGTATTTAAAGTGAAAGTTTTTATTTCGTTTTAAATTGAGAAATTTACCTGAACAACACAAATGTTTGTTGTCTGAGTTTGGATCTGAAAGAACGTTCAGTTTAAGATTAAAGAAATAATCAAAAGAAATCTATAGCGCAAAAAGCTTATCAATTTGTTTGGAAATCTTCAAGTACAAATAAACCTCTTCACATTAGAAAATTCAAACACTTTATAACTAAGACTCTCTAAGTAGGGAAATGCAGTTTCGGCGCATCTAACACGTGTCGTATATTAGAATATTCTGACATATTTCAAGGAAGATTTCGTTTTAGTGTTGAAATGCTTCCAACATTAATACATTTCATTAGCGGCAAGAATGAGACATGTGAAATAATAATCAATTATCGTGCCCAGAGAAATTGAGAAGTCGAATCACTTTACTAGACCTAACGGAGTCGCGCCAATTCCCTCCGCCCCCTCCGCCCCCTCCCCCTCGCCCCTCCGCCCCCTCCGCCCCCTCCGCCCCTTCGTCTTCTCCGCCCCCTCTCCCCTGCCACCCCTCCAGCGTGCCTTCCTCCGTGTCAGCCGTCCGGCGCGGGCTCTGCCCTGATCGGTCTGGGCGACCGTGGCGGCGCGGTGGGGCTGTGGCCCGGCCCGGCGCGCGCGGGCGCGACAGAGCGACGAGGGCGAAGGAGGGTGGCGACGATCGATACGGAGAGAGGGCCGGTCCCTTCGCCGTCGCCCGCGCGCCGCCCACGCCGCCCGCACAGCCACCTCTATCATCGTCGCGCCGCCGACATCCTATTTCAGCCGCACCTGAGCCTAGGCGCGGTCGCCCACGGAAAGCACGTGGGGTGGGGAGGCGCTGGAACGCGGGGCCGGAGAGGCAAGCGGGAACGCAAGGGATGGGCCGGGTCTGTGGAGGTAGTATAAGTACAGACGAATGATCTCAAAGTTGAAAGCATCTGCAATTGAATGGTGGGTGTTATAATTAGAGTAGAAAGCTGTCGACGTTGGACGAAGGGAAAGGTTCCTTTGGTAGCAATTGCAAAGTAGTGCACTGCGTTCTGGATTCGCCAGACGGAGTTGACATAACTGGATCACGGATATGAAGTAATAAGAGCGAGTAATTTGACAGAAATTGATGACAGCGGTAGCGGGATGGATATTGTAGGAAAGCACTGGGGGGTGGTATGGGTTAAACACAATTCTAGAGGTGTGGCAGAGATGGAAACTGAAGAGTAAGCTTAGGTCTAAGGATTACGTAGGTTTAGAACCCAATCTGCAGAACAGGCAGCAACAGAATTCGTAGTCGGCCAGGAGTAGACGTTCCTCTCAAAGAGATGGGAACATTGTTGTAGATGATAAGTTGTTGAATTGCGAAATAATTATGGAATAAATACCAACGATGATAGGCATCCGTAGTATCCGGAATGGAAATATTTCAAATGATGAGGGGAATAACATAGAAGAAGGGGAAGTGGTTGCTACGCAAGTGCGGATGGCGGTAGCTTTGGAAAGGAGGAATTGTTGTTTGTGTGGAGAGTTTATTGGATTGGCAGGAGTGAACACGGTGATATCACATTTTACTCTTCCAAATACAACAGGAAGGAAATAAAGATGGCAATAAGGATAAGTATCACTAGTTACCTTCCCCAAAGAAATCAATAATTTTGTCTTGAACGTAAATTCATTGAAAATTACTATGAAGAGAACAATGTTTACTGAAACTTTACACGAATACATTAATTAATTCAGTCATGCAAAAATTGTAATCTTTCGTTTGTGAAGATTCGCATCTGTCTAATAAAGTATACAAACGAAATAAGCAATTTCGTAAATACGAACATTAAAATATATTGTTAATAATTATAACTGAATAACCTTGAAGTATCATATGACAATACAGACAAATCAAGGACTTACAACACAGACTACGTGTCAACCATCATTATTTTGTAATTATCCTAGAATAAGAAGACGTTTATTTTACGATTTTCTCAATACGAAACTGAGATTTTAAAGTACACTTCTGCAAATTACACCTTCTCTTTAAATCATGCAAGTTAACGATAGTTCTAAATATTAACTTAAATAAAGCATCAAGTGTAAATAAAATGTACTCGTGGTAGTTGTATACCATTTACATGATAAAAACCTCTTGATCGAGGTTACAGTAGTAGTACGTCAAAATTTTCGAAAAAAACACATCCCCTACAAAATATAAAAATCGCGTTTTAAGTTTAAAAGTTTAAATAACGTTATTAAACAATTACTTGCTCAAATTAAAAAAGTTGGATTAATTTACAAGTAAAGCAGAAAGCTTAAATGAACGGTACGGGAGAGGCTCGGATCCTAAGTCACTAATAAAGCACGCAACCTCGTTTTCACTCGAAATACGTCAAACGCGTCCATTGAAGCTGATAGCCATCTCGCAGCGCTGACGTTAGGAAACAATGGCTGGTTGCTCTGCGTGGGAGAGTGCTGGGCGCGTGAGATAACGTTAGCCACATACTCAAACGTCTCTTGAAGCGTATGACGAGAGCGTCATGGCTTGTCTAGCATCCATCAGTTTCGTTGACAGCAATCCCATTACTGCACATCCGACTAGTCATTCGCGACTCGTTATCGACCGTTAGTGAGGGAGTACGCGTGTTGTTCACTGCTGGCTTTCACACCCTCCGAACACATGGCGATGAAATATTGTACAGTAAACAATTAGAATAGAAACGTTGTTAGAAACGAAGTAGATTGTTAGCATTTAAGTTATCCCAACGTCCCATGTTTTTTTTGTGACAGCCAACAACTTAATCGGGTTTTAAAGGTGGCCGTGTTTAAGAGTAATATGATTTAAAGTGATTGAGTATTCAGAATTTGTTCGAATTATAACTCTTATTTTACTGCTATGCTATACTTTATTGTAAAAATAATAACATACAACATTATTTATAGTTACAATCACTGGATTACTTCCCCTTTAAAAACCGGTTAAGTAATTGTATATCACAATAAACATGGGGACATGACATTATTAAATTATCACCTATTACGTAAAATTAATAAGTTTTATCGGTTTAGTATTCTACACGAAACTTTCTTTTCAAAAACGGGTCACACATTTTATATATTTTCGTTCACGACGACATGACTAGAGCCCACTTCTTGAATGACTCGTATAGCATCTGAACGTATCCTTACATAGCAAATACGAAAACACAATTCACAATTACGTACAAAGCAGAATTAAACAATATTATATTAATATCTCATATATACAGTCAGACATTATACGAATTTGTTATTAAGATTGAAATAATCACGAAATTCTTCGTTTTTAATATGGCAAATACAAAATTGAACCGTTTAACAATTTTCCACACTTCAGCTCGAGTGCGTTCGGTAGACAGTGCTCTGGGGACTGAAGCTCTTAAACGACATTATGGCTCTCAAGTAATTTTAATGTAGTTATTTTCATATTCTCGTATACTACGTATACATTAGGACGTCGTAATAAATTGCCTCTTGGACACGAAAATATATACAATGAATTTGAAATGTATGCATATTTCGCTTTGTTTCTCGTAGGTACATAATCCGCACAGATAATCCGAGATGTTGATGCACTTGAAGTATTTCAAGTGGTATGGTATCCCCCTCCTGGGAGAGGGGCAGGTAATGCGGACTGCATCGTACAAGGACAAATGTTCGGCAACTCCGTCGCAATACACTATTTGGGGATCGACTCATTGATCCAATCCATGACTCTGGAAGTGTTGCCAACCCGCACAAATATTTACCCGGACTGAGATCGGAACTTTTGCTCCCGGAGAATTTTTGCTTCCATCGCTCTATTTGCGGCTGTCGTTCTCAAGTTCAGCGGGCTAGACGAGTTTTCAGTGCTTCGTGTGATTCCAACAACTGTGTTTTCTCCAAGCATTGAAAATAACACACATAATTTTAATTATTATTTACTTATTACGGCTTATCTGTAACACACTTTCCACCAAATTACGATGCAATCTGTACAAATTGCTTAAGTCCTTCGTCCTGCTCAGTACTACGTTTACAAAAGGGATATTTTGTTTAGAAATAATAAATACAACGTCGTATTAACGCCGTCAACAATATAACGTCGTATAAACATATTCAATTTTTGCAGATTGTCTGGTAGCGACGGTTCTTTTGTTTCTTATAGACTTTACATTTGGAAATAAATTATTTGCATAGTCTGAACCGTAATACTAATTAGTAGGCATTGGCACTTGAACAATCATTCTATTTAAAATGACGTTTGATATATGACGATCTGTTGCTAATTAGAATCTCACCGGTTTAGCAGGAAACCGATTTTCAGTACTATTATATTCAGATAGCTGTCGATTTGCTGTCACGATGGCGAGTTTGCGTCGTACATCTAGATTCTCCTTCCGCCAATCGCATCTTGAGGACTAAAGGCGAGCGACTCAGTTTCCAGGAAAGATATACAAACGTTGCTGTACGATGGCGAGTTTGCGTCGTACATCTAGATTCTCCTTCGCGCCAATCGCATCTTGAGGACTAAAGGCGAGCGACTCAGTTTCCAGGAAAGATATACAAACGTTTACTTCGCGATCGAAAGTGTCTTTTGGTCAATTAATGAAATGATGATTATTTAATATAGAATATCAGAGTGGACACGCTTCTATCGTGTTTTTTCTATTGTTGTATGTTATGTTGTGAACGTAGAGATAGTTTAAGTAGCATTAAGTTTCAAGTAGCATTAGTTAAGTAGCAGTAGTTTAGTAGCAGTTACGCAGCGAAAGAAGTGCCCGCAAAAACCAAATGTGAATGCAAGAAGTGGGTAGATGTCGATATACAAGTTCGCAGCGTGCTGTGTAGTATATCTGTTGTCAGACACAGACTTGTGACGCTGAGTGACATAAAGTCACGATGCATCCATGACGGCTGGGTATGTAAGATGGCGGCGAGACCGTATGAGGGGCGAAATTGCAAGCTCAGGAAGAAGTGATACGGAAACTGAGAGAAGACCTCCGTGCTGCCGGAAGAGAAAAACTGAAAGATATGGCAAGAAAAAAATGGCGACTTCAGCATGAATGTGAGAGAAGAAAGAATGCTGCGATCACTCAGCAAGGACACAATCGCGGTTACTCCGGCAAAGTAAAAAGTGCTTGGGCACTCTATCGTTACGTAGTGGTAGTAGGGAGCCGATTGTGTCTTATTATCCCGGATGTAACGTAGAACAGTTGTCAAACGTTGTGGAAATGCGCGACTCCGGATGATAGTGTAAAAGCGGTGCTAGTGCACGTGGGCACGAATGTTCAAAGAAAACCAGCTTCTTTGTGACATCATAAAACAGTGGGTAGATTTGGGTAGTGATATAAAAGCGAAATATAAAAATGCGAAGTTAATTTTCAGTGGCGTAATCTGTCGACGCGACAGACTCAATTCCAAAACCTGGAACATGAATCGGGGTTTGTTGTGGGCTTGTGAGAAGGTCGATGCATTATTTGTCGACCCGAATTACTGGCTGAGCATGGCTGACATATGTCCTGACGGGTTCATCATAAATCCTCGCGGTGGCTGGAAACTTGGACGGTTGCATGACAGTGTCATCGATCTTGCCTCAGACTCGAAGTCATGACTAATTTTCGCCAAAAAGTATAAAAATGACGGCAACTGTGTCCGTGACGGTGACGGCGGCGGCGGCGACGATTACGGTGACAACCGTGGCGTGACGGCGACAACCCTGACGACGGCGGCGACGGAGGCGGAGACGACGTGGAGCGGGGACAGCGACGACGGCCGGCGTAGGATGCGACGACGGCGCGACGGGGACGCTGCGGCGGCGCCGGCGGCGGCGGTGACGACGACGCGGGAGGAGACGGACAAAACGGCGAAGTGGGACGAAAAAATGGACACGAAAAATGTTCAGGTGAGGAAAGGTTTCACAAGGCTGTTGCAGGTGAACTGTCGCAGTGTAAAAATAGAAATAGAATTTGATTTAGTCGATGCTTGTGATCCTATGTAGTAATAGGAACTGAATCTTGGCTAACGGAAGAGATAGCTAACTGCGAAGTTTTTCGTCCAAATTACAGGTCGTTTAGGAGAGATAGAAATACTAGAGGTGGGGGGATATTCATTGTGTATAAGGATACAATAGATGTGAAGAGAAATTGGGTCAGTGAAGAAACTGAGACTGATGGGATAGAAATTAGTAATTCAGGGAATATGTTAGAAATTATAGGCTTGCTATAGGCCACACAAATGAAAATTACGCGATTTTGGAAGCAATTTCTGAAAAAAATAGAAACACCGATATACATCCTATAGTAATTGCTGGTGATTTAAATATCCAGACGCAAATTGGAAAGGCGCTGTGAGCGAAGCGAAAGTACAACAGTCCGTGACAGACTCGTCTGGTGAGGGGATTAGCACAGGTAGTAGATAGACCGACGAGACAGGACGCGCTTCTAGAATGTTTACCTAATTAGGCCGCAAGAGCTTTTCTTGTCTTGCGACGTCCATTGATGCATAAGCGACCATCAAGAGCGGTGTTAGTTGACTTAGACATAAATTTTTCGCATAAAAAAAGTAAATTCCCAACGGTACAAAAATCTGGCAGTTCAGGAAGGCAAACACAAAAGGGCTTCACCACTACCTGAGAGCCAGTACGATCGTTTATGAGAATAGAAGGGGGTATGGAGGAAACTTGGACGCGTTAGAGCATTCTGAATAATTCACTGCAAATGTTTGTGCCGCATAAATACTTAAAAAGAAATTCAGATCCAGAATATTAATAATGCCGAAAATTCGACGTATGAAAGAGAATGTCAGAAAAGCTTTCAATAATAGACATCGCAGTGAAAATCATAGATACTTTTCGTAACTGTTCAAAAGAATTAGGCGGGAAAGAAAATTGCGCAGGTCATTTTAAAAACGCATTCTCGACAGCAGTGAGGAAAATAATTGGTCAGGGTTTTACAAATATTTCGCAGAAGAAGAGGAAATAAAGAAGAAATCTCCTATCGTTAGAGATACTAACGGTTACTAATAGATGATCGGGAAAAAGCAAAACGCATTTAATGCCTACTTCAGTTCCGTTTTTAAAACAAAATCTCACCATACTCAGATATCGAGGGAGGCTGTACCCAATCAGTTTAAAATAGACGTAAATGCATTGCGAAAGCGAATTAAATCAATGAAAAATGGAAGGTCCGGGTTCCCAGATGACATTTCAATAGCATAATTAACTCAGTGGAGAGGCAATATTACCGTATCTGACAAGATTATTTCATGTTTCGATCAACAATTCAAGCGTTCAAAAGATTGGAAGATAGCTACTATTGTTCCGATTTTTAAGAATGGTGACAGAATGTTTTAGCAATTATAGACCGGTAAGTCTTACGTCAGTTGTATGTAAGCTAATGAACATTGATAACTAGCTATAATTAGACAAGTATGGGAACAAAAAGAATCGCTATTTCAGGGACAGCATGGTTTTAGGATGGTTTCTCTTGCGAGAGTCAGATAGTATCATTCTTTCAGATATAGCAGATGAAGTTGATGATAATGGGAGGTGGATGCCATATAATAATAGATTTCGCGAAGGCATTTGATGTGTCCCACACGATAAATTAGTTCAATAAATTTAATGCATTCGGGTATTGACACTAGAGTTGTGACGTGGGTGATGAGTTCTTCTCGAGATAGGAAAACAGAAAGTCCGAGTTGGACAACAATTTTCAACCTGCAGAGGTTTACTTCAGGGATCCCTCAAGGAAGCGTTATTGGACCACTCCTGTTTCTCGCGTTTGTAAAAACGACTGCCAGACAATTTATGTTCCAAGGTAAGACTATTTGCAGATGACTGTATAATATATCGAGTTATATCAAAAGTAGACGAGGATATTTGCAGGATGATCTAGATAGATTACATTTCTGGGCAGAAAAAAATAGCATGACAGTAAATAGTTCAAAAAGCAAAAACAAATCACGTTTTGTAGGGGCCGCAAATATAGTGAAAGGGAAATACCGTTTAGCAACGAAAAGATTCCAAGAGTCCTGGCTTTGTAAGTACTTGGAATAATATTGATAGCAATTAAACTGGGAAACCAGGTTAACTTTGTCGTAGGGAAAGCCTGGAGGTCTTTGCATTTTACCATGCGAATACTAAAAAAAGAGTACTGCGAAAGCGAGAGAATTAGCTTACCTATCTTTAGTTCGTCCATTAATGGAATACGGGGCAATTTGTTGGGACCCTTATAGAAATTCACAAAAGGAATATTTGAATAGAGTTCAGAGAAGAGCGTGTAAACTTACTTTCCGCAGCAATAGGAAGAAAGTGGAATGGAGTCCTCTAGAATTCAGGAGGGTAAGGCAAGACTCTGTGCCATGTACAAAAGCGTATGCCGGTTATCCAGCTGGAAAGATATTTCATTCGACTCGATAGACCCACTTACTTTAGTAGAGTGGATCAACAAGCACAAAATTCAGTTCAGAACACAGAGAACAGATGTTGGAAAATTTTCATTCACAAATAGAACAATAACGGACTGGAAATAAGTACCTGCGGCAGCCATGGAACCCTTTCCTCTAGGTGTACAAAGTTTCAAAAGTAGATTAACTAAGGACATTGGTATAGTTAGGCTTATTAAAATGGTTATTATTTAGTTTATATACTATGTAATTGCTTATTTTTTAAATATTAGTATTGTGATAATCACTATTAAATACATTGGTTTGTTAAATATACCAAGTATATATAAAGTAGTAGTTGAATTGGAGTGTCGTGAAGTGTTGTGAAGTGTAGTGCATAGAGAAGTCAAGTGCAAGGTGTAGTGTACCGAAGTGAAGTGAAGTGTAGTGTATGTGAAGTGAAGTTGCCAGTGTATTTATTAGTTAAAAATTCCGTGCAGGGCAGTCATAAAGTGTATAGTAATGCTGTTAGTTTTTATTGTTTATATGTTATTATTGCCTTAAAAAGGCTTTAAAATTAGTGTATTACTATTCTTAGTTGTAAAATGTAGTGTTCTGCCACAGGTTCTATACCTACTTGCAGAAATAATAAATCTATCTATCTATCTACTCTATCTATCTAGTATCAACTTTACATTGTCTGAAAGGCTTGCACGCTAACTTATATTTTAAATTTACTTCAAAAATTAAATCTAACATTATGTTTTCGGATCGCCAATTGGGTCCTCTACTCCGGTTCAAATTCGCAGATGGGTTTTTAGGAATAAATGTATGGATTTATTTATAAGATACTCAGTTTTAACTTTAAAATAAT
>BOPP01000102.1:2677507-2705251 GCA_017312745.1 Gryllus bimaculatus
ATATACAACGTTTACTTCGCGAATCGAAAGTGTCTTTTGGTCAATTAATAAAATAGAAACTATATCGCTTACAAGAGCTAACTGTTGGACACGCTTCTATCGTGTTTTTCTTATTGATTTATGTTGATGAACGTAGATAGTTAAGAGCATTATAATTGTTTAAGTAGCATTAGTTAAGTAGCAGTAGTTTAAGTAGCAGTTACGCAGCGAAAGAAGTGCCCGCAAAAACAAATGTGGAAATGCAAAAGTGGCGTAGTGGAATGCGTAGTCAATGTTCGCTTTGCAGTTCTTCTGTACCATTTTGGTGCCAACAACTAAAAAAGCACGATGCTCCTGACGGCTGGGTATGTAAGATATGTGCGCGAGACCGTATGAGGGCGAAATTGCAAGCTCAGGAAGAAGTTGATACGGAAACTGAGAGAAGACCTCCGTGCTGCGGAAAGAAAAACTGAAAGATATGGCAAGAAAAAAATGTGCGACTTCAGCATGAATGTGAGAGAAGAAAGAATGCTGCGATCCACTCAGCAAGGACACAATCGCGGTACTCCGGAAAAGTAAAAGTGTTGGAGACTCTATGTTACGGCGAAGTGAGGCGTGTGCCGTAGAAAGGGAGCCGATGTGTCTTATTATCCCGGATGTAACGTAGAACAGTTGTCAAACGTTGTGGAAATGCGCGACTCCGGATGATAGTGTAAAAGCGGTGCTAGTGCACGTGGGCACGAATGTTCAAAGAAAACCAGCTTCTTGTTGACATCATAAAACAGTGGGTAGATTTGGTAGTGGATATAAAACGAAATATAAAAATGCGAAGTTAATTTTCAGTGGCGTAATCTGTCGCGAGCGACAGACTCAATTCCAAAACCTGGAACATGAATCGGGGTTGTTGTGGGCTTGTGAGAAGGTCGATGCATTATTTGTCGACCCGAATTACTGGCTGAGCATGGGCTGACATATGTCCTGACGGGTTCATCTAAATCCTCGCGGTGGCTGGAAACTTGGACGGTTGCATGACAGTGTCATCGAGTCTTGCCTCAGACTCGAGAGTCATGACTAATTTTCGCCAAAAAGTATAAAAATGACGGCAACTGTGTCCGTGACGGTGACGGCGGCGGCGCGACGATTACGGTGACAACCGTGGCGTGACGGCGACAACCCTGACGACGGCGGCGACGGGGCGGAGACGACGATGGAGCGGGGGACAGCGACGACGGCGCGTAGGATGCGACGACGGCGGCGACGGGGACGCTGCGGCGGCGCGGCGGCCGGTGACGACGACGCGGGGAGGACGGACAAAACGGCGAAGTGGGACGAAAAAATGGACACGAAAAATGTTCAGGGAGGAAAGGTTTCACAAGGCTGTTGCAGGTAACTGTCGCAGTGTAAAATAAAGAAATAGAATTTTGAATTTAGTCGATGCTTGTGATCCTATGTAGTAATAGGAACTGAATCTTGGCTAACGGAAGAGATAGCTAACTGCGAAGTTTTTCGTCCAAATTACAGGTCGTTAGGAGAGATAGATAATACTGAGAGTGGGGGGGATATTCATTGTTTTAAGGATACAATAGATGTGAAGAGAAATTGGGTTCAGTGAAGAAATGAGATGATGGGATAGAAATTAGTAATTCAGGGAATATGTTAGAAATATATAGCTTGCTATAGGCCACCAAATGAAAAATTACGCGATTTTGGAAGCAATTTCTGAAAAAAATAGAAACACCGATATACATCCTATAGTAATTGCTGGTGATTTAAATATTCCACGACGCAAAATTGGAAAGGCGCTGTGAGCGAACGAAAGTACAACAAGTCCGTGAACAGACTCGTCTGGTGAAGGGTGATTGCACAGTAGTAGATAGACCGACGAGACAGGACGCGCTTCTAGAATGTTTACCTAATTAGGCCGCAAGAGCTTTCTTGTCTTGCAAGACGTCATTGATGCATAAGCGACCACAAGGCGGTGTTAGTTGACTTAGACAATAAATTTTTCGCATAAAAAGAATTCCCAACGGTACAAAAATCTGGCAGTTCAGGAAGGCAAACAAAAAGGCTTCACCACTACCTGAGAGGACCAGTACGATCGTTTATGAGAATAGAAGGGGGTATGGAGGAAACTTGGACGCGTTTAGAAGCATTCTGAATAATTCACTGCAAATGTTTGTTGCCGCATAAATACTTAAAAAGAAATTCAGATCCAGAATATTATATAATGCCGAAAATTCGACTATATGAAAGAAATGTCAGAAAAGCTTTCAATAATAGACATCGCAGTGAAAATCAATAGATACTTTTCGTAACTTTAAAAAGAATTAGAGCGGGAAAGAGAAATTGCGCAGGAGTCATTTTAAAACGCATTCTCGACAGTGAGGAAAATAATTGGTCAGCGGTTTTACAAATATGTTCGCAGAAGAAGAGGAAATAAGAAGAAATTCCTATCGTTAGAGATACTAACGGTTACTAATAGATGATCGGGAAAAAGCAAAACGCATTTAATGCCTACTTCAGTTCCGTTTTTAAAACAAAATCTCACCATACTCAGATATCGAGGCGAGCTGTACCCAATCAGTTTAAAATAGACGTAAATGCATTGCGAAAGCGAATTAAATCAATGAAAAAGGAAATGTCCGGTGGTCCAGATGACATTTCAATAGACATAATTAACTCAGTGGAGAGGCAATATTACCGTATCTGACAAGATTATTTCATGTTTCGATCAAACAATTCAAGCGTCCAAAAGATTGGAAGATAGCTACTATTGTTCCGATTTTTAGAATGGTGACAGAACTGTTTAGCAAATTATAGACCGGTAAGTCTTACGTCAGTTGTATGTAAGCATATGAACATTTGATAACTAGCTATATATTAGACAATATGGGAACAAAAAGAATGCGCTATTTCAGGGGACAGCATGGTTTTAGGATGGTTTCTCTTCGAGAGTCAGATAGTATCATTCTTTCAGAGATATAGCAGATGAAGTTGATGATAATGGGAGGTGGATGCCATTAATAATAGATTTCGCGAAGGCATTTGATGTTGTCCCACACGATAAATTAGTTCATAAATTAATGCATTCGGGTATTGACACTAGAGTTGTGACGTGGGTTGATGAGTTCTTCGAGATAGGAAAAAACACGAAGTCCAGTTGGACAACAATTTTTCAAACCTGGCAGAGGTTACTTCAGGATCCCTCAAGGAAGCGTTATTGGACCACTCCTGTTTCTCCGCGTTTGTAAAAACCTGCCAGACAAATTTATGTTCCAGGTAAGACTATATTGCGATGACTGTTATAATATATTCGAGTTATTCAATTCAAAAGTAGACGAGGATATTTGCAGGATGATCTAGATAGATTACATTTCTGGGCAGAAAAAAATAGCATAGACAGTAAATAGTTCAAAAAGCAAAAACCATCACGTTTTGTAGGGGCGCAAATATAGTGAAAGGGCAAATACCGTTTAGCAACGAAAAGATTCAAGAGTCCTGGCTTGTAAGTACTTGGAATAATATTGATAGCAATTAACTGTAAACAAGAAAGTTACATATTAGATAGAGGAATAGCATATTAGTTCAATCTCTTTCTCTGTGAGCATAAGGAGGAAAATAATGGATATTTCGTTATAATAAAAGAAAATTTGAATATTTCAAGTAATGCCACTTCTATGAAAATGGGAGTATTTCATGCCTCTAAGTGTCAGAAAGAAACAATCAATACAGAAGGTTCTCGGATTATTCAAAAGATAAAATACGTGTGGAATTCTTGTTTTGACATGGAACGTCTTAAAAATAGGTCAAGCGGGTTGTCGTTCGTAAAACCACATGTAACTAAAAGCATTGTGAACTTTTCCTGCTCATGCCTTTGAATAGGTTTACCACTGTTACTTATTTTACAATATTACTAGCTGAAGTACACTGCGTTGACACATATGTATCAATCATGCCTCCATGCCTGCATTCATCATGCAATAATATTCATCATGCCAATAGTTACGCGGTTGTGGAGATAACTGCGGACCGAGACACACAAAAAACTATTGATTTGAATTTTATATAAAGTAAGCAAACACATGAGGTGAGACAGTTATTTTGAATTGAATTATTGTAGACAGTTATTATGAAATGACATTCAGACACTCCAATTTTATTTACAGAAATAAAGATTAAATTGTGAACTCTTTTATTAAAATAAGAATACATTTATAAATTCTTACCAGAAGCTTCAATTATGTCTTCTGAAAATATAGATTGATTACTTCCTTATTTAATGTCACGGAAAACTGCTGCCTCAGCCAAAAGAGTTTTCCGTCTGGGACTCCGTGTTGCGAAAGTTTTCAGCTCTACAAAATATTTTTACCAGCCATAATACACGAGATACGAAACAGTGTTACAGGTACTTCCCTAATGAAACACTCTGTAAGTAATTTGGCTACTCGTATTAAAAGTTTAAAATTTACCTACAACGTTTACTATCGTTGATAGTAAATTTTCCACGTTTAATGAAATGCGCGTCTTTAATATCACTTACCAGCGCTCCAGAAAACTTATATTTTCAAACTTATGTTTTCACATTATAAAGAGAAGAAGAAAAACTCACAGTAACAATAAAACTCACAGATTACATGACCACCTCCAATTCCACCATTAGTACTTTGCACATCTACATTCATTAATTTCATACAGAATACTTTGTATTGGAATGAGTGATAAGTGATAAGTTGCTTCTATACATTATATTTCCTACCCGATTACTACAAAACTCATTCTCCAAGTTTGGAAACCATCATTAAAAACTGGTATCAAATTAGTACATAGTTTCAAAAACCCACGCTGAAAGCATACAGGAGTCCTACTTAGCTATACATTCCTTGAAAAGGCAGTCAACAGTTCGAATTATATAGGTGTACGAAAAAAGTACATACCTTGCATCACATCACTCTAATCATAATTGTTAGGGAATGATCTATTGCAACATATTTTTCTTCAAGCCTAAGAGGTTCAACTAAATTTGCAATTCTCAGTGGAACCATTTTAACCCAATTGAAAATGGAATTACACTGCTTTGTCTTTCGAGCTCATATGCAGAGTAAAACACATTTATGGTTTATCAATGAACACTGTGAAAATCATCAAAGTTTTGAAATAATACCGAATAATATAAACGATGAAGAATAAAAAATCTATAGATGCTGTGAGTTAAAAACCTATTCGAAAGGAACAAGAAATTTAATATTACATTTTATCTACTCTGTATATTCTAAAAATGAAAACTACGACCGTCGGAGTTCGTTTATTAGTTGTCCTATGGAGAATATTATTTTATTATTACCTATATATCTCGATTATGGATTAAATTCTCGCTCTCGAATCAATATCTCCTTTCTCTAAACTCACTCCCGCAACATTTCACAAGGTAATTCACTCAAGCGAACTTCCTTTCTGGTCAGGAAGAGAGCATGCTTTTTTCAGAACGAATAACACCACTATTCCAAAAAATCCAATCTGAGCCACGACTTGTTTGTAAGACGCTGTCAAGGCCGCTGAGCAATATCATCGCGGACGCCCCCACTCGAGCACTGGAACAAGGAACTCGACATCCCAGAGCCACATCAATCAACCCGCGGAGGCGACTGATTGGCTCCGAGGGCGGCAGCGGCGTCGGAGGCGACCGGAGAGGAAGTGGCGTCGGAGGTGGCGAAGGAGGAGGTGACGGCGGGGGCGATGGTGGAGGTGGGTGGGGAGGCATGGGACGCGGGGATCGGTGGCTGGGGGAACAGGGGCGGGACAGGAGCCGAGGTAGAAATAGAGGAAAGGCCGGGGCGGGACGGGAGCGGGGGCAGTGACACGGGAATGGAAGGGTTGGGGTGAGAAAAGGGCGAGGCAGGAGCGTGGGAGCAGCAGGGTGGGAAGGAGGTAGGGGCGGGAAAGGGGGCATGGGTGGGGGAAGGGGCAGGGGGCGGAGGAGGGTGGCAGGGGCGGGAGAGATAGAGGGAGGCAGTGGCGGAGGAAGGCAGGGGAGGTTGAAAGGGAGGGAAAGGGGGGAAGGGGTGGGGAAGGACAGGGTGAGGGTGAAGAGGTGGAGAAGGGGAGAGGGCGGAGGCTGGGAGAGGGCTGGCGCGGGTGCAGGGTGTGAGCAAGAGCGGCGCTGGCGGCGGAGAGCGGCGTTGGCGCTTGGGATGGTGTGGGGGCAGCGGTGGGGGCGGGGCAGGCAGCGTGGGCAGCGGTGGGAGCGGTGGTGCCAACCCATCCTCGCAGATGAAAGCACCGAAGTAGGTCGCGCAGAACAAGAAATCCCCCGAGAACTAATCAACCCACTGCCCTTGTCTGCCAGGCCTAGGAGCTTCCGACGGCGCTCTGCGACACGCCCACTAGGTCACGCGAATTACTCGCTGAGTTGGTTCACAGCGAGACTCCCTCGAAGAGATTTGTCGCGCTCGGTTGACGAGTATTCATTATCTCTTTCATTGGATTGAGTTATTCTTGCTGAACGCAAGAATTTTCGAAAATGCGACTCTTCGAAACAGGCATTAATAAATGTCTACATTGCTTTTCAACCTCCCGAATTTTAAATCTTAGCCGAAAAATTTCTCATTAATTAAAATTAAACCACAAGACAGGAATTTCCTAGTCTACGTTAAATCTATTATTTTTGATTTTCAGAACAGTACTGGAAATAAAAGCAATGGCAAAGCAAAGGAGCTCTCAAAGAGTACCAAGAACATTATTCTGAATCCACTTGAAATTCACGGAGCATTTCCCTTTATAGTATTAGAGTTTACTGCCAGCCACTTTTGACGTGGGTCACTATACTCCTCCCCTTTTATGACGTAAACTCACAAACAAAATTATGAATAATGCGGAGACTTTCTGGTAGTACCTATCACATCTGACGCACGCAGTCACACCAATGTCACATATCGGATTTAAATCGATAACCAGTGGCTTCTCACCACCCTACCTGGATTACGTCAAAGTAACCATTAATAATTCGACGCCACTTTACAACTACTGACTGCTTAATCAAGTATTAACGCGATAATAAAGATGACTATTTACGCACATCCTATGCATTGGATCCGGTGAGGCATGTCTGCGATGTACTTACGCAGGGTGACCGCACCCGGCTTACGGCTAATAGCCTCATAAACAGTCGCCGTACGTCCTGCGTGCATCGCGTCTACGACGCACTCTCACGCCATTCCCACTCACTAGCGTGCACCGACCCCTGCGCTCCCTCGCGCTTATCGCACACGCGCCGTCTGCTAACATTCTAATTTCACTCTTCACTGCACCTCGCTCTCCCCTTTCCTTATTTTTTATTCCCACTTTTTTTAACTGCTCGACCAAATTTTAACATTTTACTCCGACTCTAGTGTCTTATTATTACCCTTTCTTTCTCGTCCCCTCTCTGGGTTATTTCCCCTTATCGCTTGCGTGCGAAGTGCACTCTATTATTTTTGTCCACGTTTTCATGAAGACCCTACGCCACCGCAACGTCCATATCTCTGCGACTTCCTTTTCCCTGATCTATTTAGCATTTCCCTCATTTTACATTCATCCTCCTTTTCTACCATTCTCTTTTTATAATGTACATAAACACTCCCTGTTTTAGCGTCAATATAAATACTTTAGTTTTTATGATCTATAAATTTTATTTCTCAGATTCCTGTCTTGATTTTTGTTCTCTTTACAGCCTTTCTTCTGTCCTCTGCGTCATTCCCTTGTCCCCCACCGGCCGCGTCCTCGCCGTGCCTCACAGCTGAGCGTAATGCCGTTCCCCGCCGAGCCCCCTTCCCGCGCGCTGTTACCTTCACTGCTCATTTGCCGTTCCGGCTCGCCCCGCATGACTCGCCTCGGCCATTCCGCCCGGCGCCGAACGCCCCCGCACTGCCAACGCACTGTTCGCACGCGTCGCCGCCCTCCTCCGGTGCTCCCCGCTTCATTTCGGCGCCGCGCCCGCCCAGCATCTGCCCTCCCCACCCCTCCGAACACCACCACTTCTCTCTCTCTTTCCCTTTCTCTTTCCCTCTCTCATTCTCTCGCTCTCATTCTCTCTCTCATTCTCTCTCTCTCATTCTCTCGCTCTCATTCTCTCTCTCATTCTCTCTCTCTCATTCTCTCTCTCATTCTCGCTCTCATTCTCTCTCTCTCATTCTCTCTCATTCTCTCTCTCATTCTCTCTATCTCATTCTCTCTCTCATTCTCTCTCTCTCATTCTCTCTCTCATTCTTTCTTTCTCTCTCTTTCTCTCTTTCTTTCTCTCTCTCTTTCTCTCTCTCTGTGAATCTTGTTACATTGAGTTATTTCCTCACCCTACTCTCCCAGTCTCTCCCCTTCCTGCCTCTCAATTCACCTCCCTCTTCCTTTTCGGCACCTTCCCTAACATCGTTCAGCCTCTAACTTCTTCACTTTTCCGCCGCAGAGTCTTCCTTACTCACATCTCGTTTACTGAAGTCTCGTGTCTCCGCATTAGAGATTTCTTGATGGTCTTCTTCCAGCGTGCCCACTCCCAGTAACGTTTTCCGATTCAGTGCCCTCAGATTCAACTTCCACTACTCCGCTCTGCCTTGATCCACCATACAACTCGATATCTCGCTTCCCTTCTTACCGCCATTCCCGCTTTCCTCCATCTCTCCCCGTACTTCATCTCACCTCCATTTGCCGCTTCATACTGTTCAGCCCGTCTCACCTCTACCTCTCTCCGTGCCTCCTCATACTCTCTATCCCATCTCGCCCGACTGTCATCCGTTGTCCCCTCAGTAGCTCTCCCCCCCCCCAAGCGCTTCGGTCCGTTTCGCGCTTCAAACCGGCTCGCCCCACCCCGAACCCCCGCGTGACGTCCGAGCGCTGCTCTCGGCCGGCCATAAAGTTAATCACGGCGAGGACAGGAGGGCGAGGGCGAGGGCCCTTGGAGGACGGGTCCGTGACCATGGCGGTGCGCCACGCCATGGCGGTCGCGTCGCGTCGGCTCGCGTCGCCTCGAGTGCGCCGGCGAGGGGGGCGGCTAATGCGCTTGGACCTGTCTGAGCGCTCGGGGTGCGCCCTGCCCGCGGAAACGGCTGCGGGTTGGCGCCTCGGAGTGACGGATTCAGAGGGGAAATAATCTCGGCATGTGACGGTGGAATTACTGGATGATGAATCGTAGGTAGGGGCAAAGAGACGTTGGTAAATCTTAGGCGATCTATGTCTGACTCCACAGATACAGAATTTGGCGAGAAGCGAGCGACCGCTAGCCAAAGCCTGAGTAGTGGGGATGGATGGCTATTTCCCAAGCGCTTAACATTCGGTGTTCGCCCATCTCACAGCACGTCAGTCGTTTTGTCACATCACCAAAAGAAAATATTCTCCGAGCACCTAGGCTACTTGCGATTGGGTTAGTAGTTACTCGTAACTCGCACCGTGCCGAATGTGTGGAGCCGCCTGAATTTTGTTAGAATACAGCTCTGCACCGAACGCTCCTCTGATCAAACGCTTACTAACATTAGTTCGTTGGAGCAAGGCAAAGTGCTTAAGAAGCAAACTGAAAGAAGTTGGAGGCCACGCTCGGGGCAAATTTTCGGACTTCGGCACTGACAGTTTGCTCCCTTTCTGGTTTCCTCAAGGATCCGTCGCCGCCTAGAGTGCGTCTGTGCAAGAAGCGGCAACTGCACTCGATCCTTCGTGAATTTCGAGGAATCAGCCTTTTCACGTTAATATCTGCGAAGTGGACATGTATTTCGGAAGGGAAAAATATCTTCGACTGACGATTAAATTACTAAATGATGTTATGTAGTGTGAAGATAAGTAACCGGCAGACTCTCGTTCATACATGTTTCATACAGGCGGTGAACTATTTAACAAGACGCTGTGCACCCTTTTGACAGCATGAATAGAAAAATTCCTGAAAAAGAATAGTTAAAACAAATTCATCTGGAAGTCTACTTCAGGTCAAACGTCTGCACTTGAATACTAAGATCCAGTACTTCTATGTTCAAAAACATCAGAACGATTTTGTACAGCTGTCTTATGGACGCAAGGATATTGAAATCCATTGTGATAGACCTTCAAAACAAGACATTCGAAAATAGTTATTCTGAAAAGGCCGGCCTCACTATTACAGCAAGGGTTTGCAATTTTGCAAGATATACGAAATCGGGCAGAGTCAGCGCAAGTGTTCATAGTAGCATCATAAGGATCGAACACAAACAGGAGTGAACATTAGTCCAATCTTCACTGTCGGATGTGATGTTGTTCTATGCAGGTTTGAGACAAATACAAAGAATATGAAAAAGACGTAATTTCACAGAACATTGGTAACAATCCCAGATTATTTTGATATTTATATTTTCTTCTCTTTGCCGCATAAAGGGAAACATTTTATTTCGCCGCATGCGATAAATAACGAACTTACTTCATTCTGTTCTGAGTTAATTAACGGTGTTACCACAATATGCACAAAACTGAAGTACATCGCAGCAATTTAATCATTTTTATTGAAAAATTATTCATAAGCGCTGCTGTTTTAGGAATGTGTATAAAATTGTTCCGCGCCATTAATTTGTACGTTTACCAAAAGCGATCTAGTTTCGAAATATTCGTATTTGGAATGTCCTTACAGATATTTCAATATCCCAGAATTCCGTTTGTACTTGGAACATGACTCAATAAAGCTCGTCCTAATGTTACCTCGGGCGGATCATGTTACTAATTGCACTGCCTTAATAAGCAGGTTTCGACCATGAATTTCACAATGTATCGCGTTTCATTTAGAGGCAGAAATCTCTCTCTAGTTTGACCCTGCTATGGAATTAATGAAAATCAATTGCATATTATTTACGTTACAGTTGCAGTAAAATTGACTTATTTTTATTCTGAATTCCATTCGCACTAGGAATATCACATGGCTAATGTCTTATTAAAACTAACATATTTTGCACTAACAACGTACTATGTGAAGGATTATCTAAGGAGGATATACGAATTATGTTGAAACTAACCAATGACGCTACATCATCACATGCTTTCTAGTATTCTTTTTTACGGTTTCGAACAAAGGTTAATTTATTGTATTAGCTGAAACTGAAAAAGAGTTTAAATCCGTAAAATATTTATCCGAGAAGCAATTGGAACCCAGGCATATACGTTTTGGAGTCAAAGAACGTATCCACTTCACCACCTTATTACGAGATTGCAAAGGACACTTCAGGTGCATCAAGAGTAAACAAAAATTCAGAGTTTTTAAAGAAAATAGAATCATAGCCATTTTGTTCTACGCGTTTAAAAAAGTTATACAAAAAATTGTAAATATTTTTTTAAAATATCAAAAATGTTACAAGAACTTTAGGTACTGTAATTTTTTCATTAAAACATTCGTTTCAAATTCTAGGAATTGTGATATCAGCCAGATAAGTAGAAGAATATTAATTTTTGTGAAAATTCTCTTTACGGTTTAGGAATCAGTGTTGTTCACATACGGGTGGACAAACATCTGAGGAAAAAGCCCTTTTTCGGTTTGAAGACGTAGAAAGTTATTGACTATACAAAGGAGCACGAAAAAATCTTGTTTTCAGTAACGTGGACTTCCAAAAGTGTTAATCAGTTGATAAATCAACGCCTTTATCTAAAGCGCTACGTAACATCGTTTTCCGATAAACCAAATAATAGAAAGTGAGAAACGATCCTTTATGTGCCTCCAAAATAGCAAAAAGTATTCCTTTTAGATGAAAAATAAATATATGTGTTAAATTTTCCTTAAAACGTTTGAAATTGATGAATAAAGGTACCCAGTCATCTGACAGCGCATGACGACAGAATTGTATTCTATTACTTCGTGTTTTTGATAAACTGATAAAAAATTTAATTATTTGACAAATTTTATAAATTAATACTACACAAAAAAGTCTGACATATAGGTCAGGCGTGTCAAAATTCACCCGTAAGCGCTACTTGTGCGCCTGGGAATCCCAGCGCTCCTGCGGACACGGGCAACGTCACCTGACTTCACTCTTCTATCCCCTTCAAATCAGGAAAGGGGTATACATGTGACACCTGTATAAGAAGGAAAGTAATTAAAAATCACACTTAAAATATCACACCTGGTGGCTTCATACAAAAGTATGTTTGCCGTATATTTTTAACAAAAAAGTGTGATTAGAATTTTGTTACTTATTACTTATTGCATGTTGTATTTCTTTTACATTCTTCCTTGAACAATCACTTTTGTCAAAAAGAACGAATGGTAAATTATTTGCCTGTTTTCGTTTTGTGTTTTATTCGAGTATTTTGCTAAAGTCGTATTAACTAATAATATGAAATAACTTAATGTTTCCATGTAGTTTCTCTCTTCTTGTAAAACATCCCCTTATATTTTTTTCTATAACCCTTACTGGCGGACAGCTTTTTTAACAAGCAAGATTCTTTGTTTTTATCATGAGCGAAACAAGTAGATGCAAATATTGTTCTCGTATACGATTATGAAATCGATATTCTTTTGATTTAAAATATTTTATTTTACTTGTAACTGATAAGTTCATATTTTACTGACTTATTTCATTTTAATTAATATTTTCTTTGCTTCAGCAGAAAAATGTGAATAAATATCGCCAAATTTGTTGCAATGACCGACAACTGAATTCTCAAAAATTCTGTCATGAGCTAGGTACTAATATCCCAAAGAAATTTGTGTCATACCGCCTCTCCGAAGAAAACTCCACTCCTTTTACCCTCGCGGCTGTTGCGCTGGGTGCAGTGACCACGAAATGAAATGCCCTTGCTCACAACTGATCTAGATAACAGAGGAGGATACATTGTAGTGATCGTGCATGTGTTATAATGTATCTAACAGATGAATTATTATATTACATACACTTCTTATAATCGTAAATCATAACTTTATTGGCACGTCGTTAAAAAAGTAAAAACTGTAAAGGACTATTCTGACTGAAAAGTGCACATCAATACGTTTTTACACAGCTTTGAAATACGTTTGTTACAAAAGATAATTTACCACGATTAAGCTTCTCTGCTTGATAGCAATTCGTACATAACAAATAAGTAGGTCATATTACTAAATTTAACCAATATGCTCATATCTAATACGTTCTGACATCTTGAGACAGCACAATAATTTATGGAGCTTTCGAAAATGCAAAGCATATTGTCATGTAAGTCACTAACCCCTCGCAAAGTGATGACGACACAACATCTTCGAACGTATTCCGGCGTGACTTCCCAGCAATTTCCGGCGAGCCGGCGGAAAAAAAACCCATAGTCCCGGCGCACCTCCGAGGAACGCAATCGGCGGCGGCGGCGGCGCGCGTAGGGGGAAAACTTGCATCATACGACGCGCCGTGCGAAGAGGTACTTAAACCAGAAAGACGGCCATTATTCTCCGAGCTTACAACCGCCCGAGACTCAAGTCTCCGACTTTACGGCTTACGCAAGCAGCGCCAGATGTAAATTGGAGTTCATTTGGAGCGCGACACACGCCATTAGACATTGCGGCGCCGGTTGGCGTGCCCCGGCAGCCGGCGACTCCAGTGCCAACCTCGGAGGCTCGCTGCGCCACTTGACGGCCGCGCCGGCACTTCGACGTTCCTCGTGCCCGGCGGCGCGGGCCGGCGCGGCGCGTTTTGCTAGCGCCTCGGCGCACGCACAGTGGGTGGGAGCGGAGCGAGCATGGGCAAGGGACACGAAAAATCAGTATTTACTTGGCTGTCCGGGTGACGCCGCGTCCATGGCGAAGGTGCCTACGTTTCGGTCGCCATTCTGCGACCTTCCTTAGTGCGTAATACTGACTCCGGCCGCGGAAGCCTACGCTCTCACTCGAAAAATCGCTCGTGTTTAGGCAGAAGGCTATAAGCGCTGTTTCATAGAATTTTACAGGAGAGCAAACAGAATTGCATTTAGTGTAGATATTGTTGAATAATTAGTTTTCAGATACAAAAGTGTACATACGTAAATAGTATTAGGTTAGTTTAAAGTTAGTTTAAAAGAATTAAAGTAAATAGTTTCAAAATAAAAGTTAACTTACTACAACTAACTCAATATTCAATTTTTCTGACATATACTCTTTTGCCTAAATACGAGGGAAATGTAGTCTTCCAATAAACGTTTAAAGTGCTGACTTCGATGGATTGATTCATTGGTTAGTGGTTCCGGATACGTCAATTGCTAAGATCATTAGTCCTGTAAGGGAAGAGCTTATTTTATCGCGGAAAATGGTGGTGATTTTCCCTCACAGAATAGTGATATCCGCCGTTAACCTACATGTCGGCTAGCGGGGTTTTCCCCCAACAGAGTGTTTCACACCAGCAAGGCACGACCTCCGCCGGGACAAGTTCTGAACTTCCGACTGGTCTTCCGACATGTGTAGTAGTGAATTGCATGTAAGTGTAAGTAAGAGGTGAGGATAAGACAAGGAAGGGAAAGTAAAGATCGCGCGCAATCCGTGGCCCGTTTGTTAGCTGCGGCATTTGTCTGATGTTGATTCGAGAAACCACGGAAAACTACTGATCAGAGCAGCTGGTCACTAGAATTCTCCTCCAAACAGTAGCTGAATTCGATCTAGCTATGTAGCTTGTGTCAAAAATCGCCCCGTGGGACGCAACTCAGGACATTCCAGTCATATGTACTACGAGTCATTTGCCCTGAACTACCTATCCTGGTGATATTTTTGATAAAGAATTAAAATATATGCGTACTTATTAATTTTTACGGTTCTAAAGAGAAGCACGTCTTGGGAAATGGTTTCATAGAACAACTGCACATTACATGGTTGTCTGCAATGCTGTCTCACCAGGCTAAGTCCGGCTTGTACTCCAGGCGCGATCACCATGACTCCAGCGGGTTTCTACATTCCAACACCTGAACGTCTGATGTACCGCGGGCCCCTGAGCTCAGTCAGTTCTTGCTACACCTATACCTGTGCGAGGTCCGCGGGCACTATCAGCTCGGTGCGTTATAAACCTTTTAGAGGGCACATGTTCACATTAGATAACGCCATCTGCCGCCCGAGGCATCGGACTACCCTCGGGCCTCCCCCACTAGTTCCCGAAGCTCTCCCCGCAGCCCTTCTGTCACGAACCATCTGAGGCCGCCACCGCCCTGCCGTTTTGGAGATCGCGTCTGCCCGGGAAAACAACGCGCTCCTCTAATAGTAGATTGCCGTGATGTTGGGCGATTATTTGAATATTCCCTAAATAGTTTAGTTAAGGTGGGAAACGTGTGAGAAAAAAGAATCACACTAATCTGTTGTAAGTACTTCTCCCGCATCAGCCTGAAATTGTATCAAGGAAACAATGAAAACTACCAATCAGAGCAGCCGACCTGTATATTTTCCTAAGGATCATAAGACACATCTATAAAACTGATGTAAATCCAACACCGTTATCAACAACCCTATACACACACGTGTGAATGAAGATCTGACAATCGAATTCAACACACTCTACCCGCAAACGTACTTTTCATATCACATAGTACTCTATGAAATGTTGCTTACCCTTTTAAATATTATTCACTAATAATAATAATAATAATAATAATAATAATAATAATAATAATAACAATAATAATAATAAATTCACCAATAATATGTAATACACTACTAATAATATGTTAACACCTTAAATCGCTGTCGTTTCTCAATTGATTTTTATTACGCCATCCGCGCTTGATGCTTCGTCACAGGCAGCGATCGTTGTAATTGTCATGTCACGTGGGCCGGAGCTAATATACTGAGGAGACGTAAAGGAACAGAAGGAGAAGAAGAAGAAGAAGAAGAAGAAGAAGAAGAAGAAGAAGAAGAAGAAAAGTAAGAAAAGGATAAGGTAAAAAAGAAGAAGAATGTAATTTTGACTCAATCCAATACTACGGACTCTGTATTCACCTAACAAATCATTCCTTCACATTCTTATTTCTCGCTTATGAAGCCCGGCTACAGCAGGTATCGACAGCCAGTCTTCCAATATGTCTTGGATGTCTTGCCGTATAGTAAGTCTGTCACAATACAAGACAGAAATATTCCCCTCGAACGACGCGCATATTTTCGTATTCCCGCCACGCGTTGCCGCCCTCTGTGAGCCATTCCCGCGTGCCTGCGAGATAGGGCGCGGCCCATTGTACCTGCTCCCTCCGCTAGCGTCGCAGCCTCGAGCGACCCCGCTACGCCATTAACCCCGCGTCGAACGCTTACACGGGGACGCTGAAACGATCCCTCACATGCGCTCTGGGGGCAGGGGAGGCGAAAGCGGCACGGAAAGAACGCGAGGTGTCCGCGTGCCAACGCTCTCAAAAGCTGGATGACGCGCAGGCCATCGAGGGACGAGGACGAAGAAAGAGGAAGGAAAGGGGAGAAAGGGAGATGAGGGAGGGGAAATGGCCATGTGAAAGTGTTTGGGGCGCTTTATCAGCTTAACCCGTTGGGGTGAATACTGCGAGGGAGGAATATTAACAAAGACTCAACGAAGGTGTAATTTCGAGAAAATATTGTTGTGCGGCTGATGTATGTAGTACACGACTCGCAAAGAAGTTAATTAAGTGATAATGGATGTAAAACTGAAACCAATTATTTTAATTAAGTTTCCGGTATTCTAGCATCAAAAGGGAGAGTATCATAACTAAATTAACCGGAGGGTGAATATCACTCTTTACTATCTTGAGTTCTTTTGATCATAAAGTGTGCAATTGGCATTGCGAATACATTTTACGAAGAAAAAAGATTGAAACGAAATCCACAAAGAAAGGGGTTCAGTAAAACTTATTAGTATGTGGCGAGGGGCAGTATTGACTCATTTTGTAGTTACTATCCCTGGAAACAAATATGTTTACACGTTTCTGTTCCCAAATATTCTTTCCTAATAGTAATGTTGCAGCGCTCACGCGGGCATATTAGTACTTACCTTTACTGATGGTTGACTTTATAATGTTCCTTTACGATATGTATACGGAAATAGTTATTTACGATATTAGTGTCGTAATACATCTGATTACAATACGAGATTGGAAAATTGCCAAACGAGTCCGTTAGGACGAGTTTGGTAACCAATTGAATATTGTAATCAGATGTTACGGCACGAATATCGTACAACGTTTTATCCACTTTGTAAAAATTTGTCAGATTTAAGATTAAAATTTTCGTTTAGTATTCACATTTTTCCCCTGTAAGTGGCGACGCTGTTCTTAACTAGGGGAACAATTGCAACGCGCACGGTGTACACATTTCGACAACATGAGCAAATGCAGTTCAGACTCAGAAATAGAAATAGCAGCAAATGCTGCTATAGGTTCTGTGTTACCATACAAATCAAAGAAGAAATATGAGCGTGAGTACTCAATTTTTAAGGATTGGTGTGAAAACAAAAACGTTCATTGCATATCAGAATAACTTTTAATGGCTTACTTCATAGAATAACCCTACTCGTATGCTATTACCACACTAGTGTGGTATTGAAGTTCATTACGAAACTGATTATAATAGCATAATGTTTCACATTACCTAACCAAAGTGGATAAATATACTTTATCGCACAAAAGGCATGGTCATCTAAAACAACTGGACACTGCAAAGAAAACAAGCCACTAAAGCAACATGATTCAACAATGCTACCGCCTTTTCTATTAAGATTAATCTGAAGAGTAGAATCCAATCGTTGCTACAACCGTCTATATTTCATACGCTCGCCAAAGACTTACATTCTGCACTAGTTGCATAAATAGCCATTTATTAATGCTTATCAAGGGAGGTTTTGTAAAGTACTATTCAAGTATTAAATTTGGGTACTGTAATATCCAAAATTGTATATACTCATATACAAAACTAGTGGACCAGGCAAAGCCTCGCTATTGCAACGTATTACACTTCACACGCTACTGGTCATGTGATTGTTAACCACATTTACGCTACGTTCTGAAAAAATTTTAATAGATGAAAAGCGAGCATCGGTGTGCTCTGTGTTCTCGTTTGGGCGTGGTTGTCAAGTATCTTATCGTTAAAACGTTCTCTCTCAAGTTTGAGTATGCATTCGCGGTGACACTGCCTTGGAAAAATGTGATTTTCTTGTCCGCGAGTACGTTCTAGAAATAATTTCGCCCGATATTTGGCAATCGCAAAGACAGAATATTCAGCGAAGACGTGCTTAATATTTTAGGGTGCAGCGCGTTGCGTAGAGCTCCTGTTCAGGCCGCTTGCGTGAGCATACACGCATAAAATATTTATCGACGAGCATCAATGTTTGTTTTTTCAAATTTATTTGCTTCAGGTGAACAACCTCTTTCGCAACGGGTTTCAGTACATTAGATACAGAGTTAATGAGTTGAGTTACATTTTGAATCCATTACTACTTTAGAATTATTTGAAGAGTTATCTGTGCGGTGGGTTTAGGGTGGGTTAAAAAATTGTCTGGGTAGTTTCTTGCGGATGCTTGCTCTGTTTGGTTCTTTTCCCTAATTGGAAGTGGAGCGCTTGTGGTAGTGAAATTGTGGGAAGTTTGTGGTAAAACTTTTGGGCGGATTGTTTAATGTTGATGGTAATGGGAGGTATGTCTTGCTCGTGATGAAGGAGATCATTTGGTGTGAACCAAGGTGCTTTCGTTATGGTTCTTAGAAAACGAAACGTCTGAAGTCTAAGAACATGAGATTTGAGCATCAATGCGCAGAAGACATTCACATATTCTCATTGTACTATCCCTAATTTTTTTGCGCAAGTGCAAGCAATACTTTGACAAAGTTTTAAAGCGGAGGAACGGTATGGCAGCCTATAACATACGGAAAAACAAGCAAACTAATTTTTATGTACAGATAATTGATATAACTTCAGTATTTATTTATTAGAGCTTTTTTTACGTTATAGGATATAATAGCTAATGCCGTGTGATCGCTACATAAAATGCTTTTTTTGCGACAAGAAACGCAAAAAACGAGTTTTACTGTGGAAAACTCCGCACTTTTTTCTGTAGTAAGACAATCATTTATTTTTAAGAATAGTGACGAAAAAGTTAAAATTCATGAACGTTTCGCTTTGATCGGTAATTAATATTTGTAGAATACGTATAATCCACTCAAAATGTTTTAGAACTGATCCAGATGCAAAGATACATACCACAATTGTTTGAGCCTCATATAAAATTAATGCCAGAAAATAATTCGGCAACTTGCAACAAAAACAAGACAACGGAGATTTTGCAGCTGGAATAATGATGCAACACGTGCCAGGATATTAATATTGTTTCATTACTTGGTATATGGTGCAGAAACACCTCCAGTGTTTAATTTGCGAGAGATTTTTCCGATTGGACAAGGGCATCCAGAATTTCAAAAATTGTGAATGCCGTGTCTGAACTAAATTACATCAATAGTAATCCTATTCATGCACAAATCTAGGCAGTTCCTGAAATGAAAATATTTTTACTTTTAAATATTATTCTACAAATAAAACAAATCAAAACTCAATAAGATGAGATAATCCTATTAAGGCAAGGGCGCCTGGACGCGCTTTGAACGAAGGGATACACTGTCACAAAAGCGACTCAGCGCTGCGACAACTTTTAGTGAGGGGAGCCAAGTTACAACTCTCCGCTTCTCGATCTTAGGAATGTAAAGAAGATGAGCGACCCAACGGCAGAAGAAAACAGCAGGGACGCTAAGAAGGCGGACTCGGGGAAGAGGGGATGCCAGAAATGGTAGACACGGTGACATGGGGAACCAGGACTTTGGGAAGAGAGAACATAGGGAAACGGGGATACGTGGGAGCGAGGAGGTGAGAAAACGAGGACGAGAAGAAATTAGAAAGAAGGAGAAACAAGGTAGTAGAGTATCAGGGATGTGGAGGGAACGTGAAAGTGGGAACGTGGTAGTAGTTAGGACATGAGAAAGCGGGATGAGAAAAATACGAGAGTAGGATGAAAAGAAGCGGATGAGGAAGATGTTACCTAGGAAGCGGGAAAGTGCATGTGAGGATGCAAAGAGGTGCGAAAACACGAACGGGACGAAGCGATAACGTGGGAAAAGCTGTGTCGCTTGGAAACAGGGAGAGAACGGGAAAGTGAGGACGTAGAGGGAGCGAGAAAGCGGGAACGTGGTGGAGGTGGAGAGTTGGGGAAGAGGGGATACGAGAAATGCGAAGGTAGAATGCGAGCAAGCGAATAAGGAAGACGTCGCCGATGAGACGGGAACGTGAGCGGGAAAGGAGGAACCGAGAATGAAAGAAGTCACGAAGCGGGGATAAAAGGAAAGGAGGAAATGAACCGCGGAGAAGAGGACGGATGGGCGCGATGACTGGACGAAGCAGGGTCGCAGACGGGAAGTCAAGCTAGAAGGACACCCCGAGGCGGAGAAGAGCCGCGAAATCGCGAGGAAGCGGGGAAGCAGGAACGCGAGGACGCGAGGGGCGGGGCAAGCGCCGAGAGGGGAGGTCCAGGAAGTCGAGCGGTCGCGGGCGCTCACGGCCTGCTGCATTTTTCACGAACTGGCCGAGCGAGCGGCCGGGCGACACGTGCGCCCCGGCCGCCGCCGTCTACTCCAGAAGTCGCGGCAGAGCGACACGTGGTTCTCCGACCCGACACGTGCCCCGCGCCCCGGCCGGCCGCCCTCCCTCCCGAGGCGCAGTTTAGGCGCCGCTCGCCCACGCTGATTTCGTTCGCGTCCTCCGAAGGCCGCTGTTTGTAGGCCCCTTTTGCAAGATGATTAACTTTCTGGAGGGGCCGTGATTTTTTTCTCAAACAGTGGGAATATATGCCTCAGAGACATTACCAAATAGCATAAATGTACTCACGTTTAATCATAAAATTGAGTAAATTTATTGTTCCTTCCTCAATGCTGTAATTAAAAAAATATTTTTTATCAAAATGTATTGTGAATTCCACTAGTTTTGACAAAAAATACAATGAAAGGTACTGTAATGAAGTTTTCTTATATAATAGCATTATCATTGTCGGACTATCAATAGGTTACCAAAGTAAATATATTTTAAGTAATTAACTTGAAAATCCATAAAACTATTGACAAAAATATTTTAATTGTATGCACAATGCAGGAAATTATATTGTATTATATATAAAAAATTTCAAATGAAAACAAAATGAAAATACTAAAACCCGTCATTTCAAACAAAGTATTTCCTCCTTCCGGAATTCATAAATAGAATTCATTTCTCCAAGCATCAGAAATACACTATAGCGTTAAATGTGGATTTGAGATAAGTATATTTTTTAAAATTTCTTTTGGATGAAAAAATTATTGGCCCCAATTAAGTTAGGAGCTGGGGCAAGATGCCTCCCTTCTTGTCGCCCCTGTCTATAGGAACATCTGCATGAAAAGCAGACAAAAAGCTGTGGAATCATCTGACTGAGATTCATTCGTTGCTAGAGATTCCAGGCGCGTTAACTACTAATTATCATTCTTCCCGTAAGTGTAGTGCATGCTTTTGCTCAGTCGGTGACGGTGGTCTTCCCCTGCTGAATAGCGAGATCCAGCGTGGACCTACGTCGGTTAGAGGGATTTTCCCCAACCAGGTATCTCCCACCAGCGGGGCACCGCCTCAGTCGGGACAAGCTTTAAACTCCGAATAGACTCTGAGACTCGAATAGGCTGCGAACGGTATTTATTCTTTTGAATTTTATTTTACGTTAAAAAATAGTCTGAAAAAAATGTATGACGTACTACTAGGAGAAAAGTATTCTGTGCACGTTTTCTTAAATCACAGATCTCTACGGTAAGCCATATACACGTTGAATTCTGAATACTGAAAGAAATGAGCGTTTTTGTCAAGAATTGAAAAGAAAATATACGTTCCCGTGGTATAAAATATATTTCATAAGCAAATCTGTAATACTAGATTTTGACTTTTACCTCTCGTGCCCTTCGTGAAGGAATATACTTTCTTCCGAGCCAACATGGGAAAAAATATTTTGAATAACTGTATATCCTACTGAACTCTGAAGATGCGCACATATAGTGAAGTTACATTTATGTCCAGAAGCAAAACAAGGGATGATCTCAGCATTCACTCAAAAGGTCTGGGAACTGGACAAAAAATCTGATCGAGATGGAGGTCATTAAGCCAGAAGCTGAGGTACAATACTCGTTACAGGTTGTTTAGAATTATATAGTTCAAATGGTAATTAATATATTAAATATTATTTGAAAAATTAATATTACTTTTCTTTTTTATGTATAGTCCCTAATTGTTTACAAACAGTTATATCGCAAAAATGATTTTACTTGGGGAACCGTATAGAACTAGGTAAATCCAGAGCGCGTTCATAAACTACCAGCTAAATTTGTTGTAGGCAAACCAATTTGAAAATTAACTCTACTTTTGCTTGTGAAACTAGAAAAAAGGCGATGAAAGCTACAATTGCTGGCAACACACAGGTCGTTTTTGCAATGTTAAAGTGTCATAGATGTACTATTGGAGGAGACGTGATGCAATTATTGTGAATAAATGATCTTTCATTCAAATTTCATGTCTGTGTGCGTACGTTGTACGAATGATTCAGTTATCTACATTTCATCATTAACATCATTCTGACAATCTTTCGGTTTCTGCCACATGTGGAAAATTACCTTTCCATAAAGTCCACTCTTGCAATATTCATCGCATTCAACCTGAGCATTGTCATTTATCGCAATGTGTTTCATTACACTTTTCAAAATGAAATTATGTGGTGTAATGCTTGTGTGATCTGATGTGAATGTACCCTATTCTGTTCTAATTTTTATCCTTTTACATGCTTCAGTTTGTTCGCCAACAATATTACTTTCTATGTTATGACACATTTATTGTCATTAGTGGTCTCACCATCACTAAATACGTATTTTTTAGTATTTGCGGGTCGCAAAAGAAAATTAATGAGGATTGAGAACGGTTATTACTCTGAAATTCTTTTATGAACTTGTTTCATTGTAATCAACGGAAATTAAGGCTGTTCGCATTAATAATGCGTTTATTATAGGCACATTCCTACTACAACGGAAATGTATTGTAGTGTAAAAAACGATCCTAATGAAATCCAGCAAATTTGAAAAGATTATTTGCATACAGAGGCAAAAAAATATGAAATACGCGATGGTATCGGAATAGACATTTATTATTTTTAAATCATAAATATTTCTCTTTTTTCTTTTTAGTCTTTAAAGGAAATGGATAAAAGTTTAAAATAGTTGGATATAAAAATGTCAACTTTAGTAATTTTATTTCCATTTTATACTCACGCAGACCAGGCCTTTCCTGTAATCTACTTCATGGGAAGATTTCTACGTCCTACAACCAATTTTACCGGCAATGTTATTCGTATTACAAAAATTCGTTTAGTGCGACTGACTTAAAAATAGTATATTGTGTAATTAGTTTATAATGATGCTCTGATTTACATGAATAAGAATAGCCGCATGAAGGACGAAGGAGTGAACATAATCTATGATATAATCTAGTACAAGGCCGAATGTAATAGGACGGCCGTTGTAATCCGAGGTGTTTATTGTTCGTTGTGAAATAGTATATCTGGAGGCGATAATTAATAAAAGTTGCTAAAGCAAAATTGTCGCTAATACCTAGAAAATCAGCTGAAAATTATGAAAAAGAATATGATAAATATGTATCTTGGATAGAAGAGAAAAAAAGGAATGGCCTTCAACTAGTATCACAGAACAATACACTGATGAGTCAGTAGCAAATTAGGTTAGAATCGCCAGGACAATTCTATCTGGGGGAGAGACGCCAAACACACGCCAACCTTCGAAACATCACACTTCAAATTAAACAACAGTTCCTGGATTTTCTTTTACGAATGTTTCGAACTGCATATTTCATTTTCATTATTAATAAGTTTTTTGAGTAGCGATTAGTTAAATTTATGATTTGTAGTGTTTTTTTGTCGATTTGTAACCCTTGCTTTTTTTTGTTAAGAGTAAATACAAACGCCGTACTCTCGGCAATTGTTTAATGGCGTATATTATTTTATTGAACTATTTTCAGGGTCCTGCAGTTTCTGTCCGATTTTTTATGCCGTAAGATATTGTGTATAATGTTGGCATAAAGAAAACATTGGTGTATCACCTCCGACTATCACGGATATTATAAAAATGGTAACCCTGTCGTGGACGCCGTTTTGGATCAAACGTCCTACTTTGTTGTGTGATTGTCGTCTAATCTGAAGATCTAGTAGTTCGCCCAGAAAGACACTGCTAAATCTGGGTTTGACATGGCCTACGGTGTATTTGTACAGCTCGTGGTACAGTGAGCACATCTGCTTTACCCGGAATACATTAACAATGGTTTCAATTATGAATATAATTAAAGAGATTACCTTACGAAGGGAGCAAGCGTATTTTTTTTCAAAACTGACATTTTACTTCATGTTGATTCTGCATGACATCGTGTATTACCATATCAAAATCGCTTTGTGTAATAAAGCTTCGTAGCTGATGTAGTGCCTAGTGGTTCCAATTCCGATCGGTAGTTTTTCCGATCAACTCCAGGAGAATGCTGGAGCGATATTTCCTTCCTCTTCATTGCGCTATCTTCATTCCTCACACACATTTATATGCACTATACTACCACACCTGTCGGGAGAGCAGTCTCGAGCTTAGAGCTTGTCCCTGTTGGGGCGGTGTCCTGCTGGTGGGTGATACATGCATAACGCCCCCCTTCTAACTGACGTGTAAGTTGTCGGAACCCACCATACAGCTTGGGGAAAAACATCACCTCCCGTGATGAAAAATTTGCACTACAGTTACGTGACTAACTCCCGTAGTAGTTGCCCCAGGAAACACGATCAATCAATCAACCAATCACAACATACTTTGCCGGTCTTCCAGAGGAGAGTTCCAACATTAAGTGTTTCCAAATCCTACAAAAGTATTTTACTCGTTTTAGAGGCATACGGAAGGCAAACCAAGTACTTTTTATTCATTTTATTTTTGCATTAAGTGCACATAGCTTCCGAGGTGTGACATAAAAAACTTACTTTGCATAGGCTGCGTTTCCAGGGTATTCGAATGTGCGTCTTTCAACCCGGAAAACGGGATTATTTTTGGTTTAGCCAACACATCCGAATGCGAGTAATGAAACAAGGGGAAATGGGGCACCGTTTTGTGACTTTCTCTCGGAGGATGCTCTCTTCACGTTACGTATAACGTAGAGACATTAGCTCTCGAATGAAATGTAAGGAACAGCCATATGAACTTGCTGCCTAGTACATGTTCTGATTACAGTGTTCTATTTATTTATTTTTATTTATTTATTATTTTTACTTATTTATTATTTTTATTTATTTATTATTTTTATTTATTATTTTTATTTATTTATTATTTTTATTTATTATTTTTATTTATTATTTATTTATTAAATTTATTGATTTACACAAAAACTATTACTATCAAAGTTTATTATTGACTGGTCTTCCCGAAGTATAAAGACACTGTACTAAAAATAATCATTAACGTTCCAGGTAATAATTAATTTGGGTTAAAATCCTAAACTAAATATATTATTCGCGCTTTCGTATGTGAAAGCAAAAATGTCACGAAGTCTCATTATAGCACAGTTTAAAACCTTATTACAAAATATTTACGATCAACAACACCCATTTTCGAATCAGCAACATTCCTTATTGCACAACGAAAGTGTTTTAGAAATACTGATTCATGTTTCACTTACAATAGCGATACGGCCATCTTTAAATCTTTTTTTAGAAATTTTCGCTAACAAACACACAATTTGAATTCAGTATTTATTGGAAAGATACAGCATAAAGTTACACAAATTGACACGAGTATATCAAAGCGCGTCCATTAAGTGTGTGCGACACCTCTATCCAATTTCCCGTGACAGCGAACATACAAACTGAGCCCCGACAGCGGTGCGGCGTCCTCTAAGACAGATACATCGTTGTTTCCGTGGGCGCGGCCCGGCGCGGCGCGGGCCGGCCGCCACTCGGGGGCGCGATACTGCACGTCCAGCTGCACTCGCGCGTTCCTCATGGAGGCCATTATCGGCGGCGTGCGTGCGCGATCTTGACTATAAGAGCCCTAAATCCCCCCAAATCCGGCTCAGGGGGGCTTCGGGCCAAATTGACGCGGCCCCTCGCGATGAGTCATGAGGCAAACCAGCGCGGGGGGCTCTGGCCCCAGCAGTCTCCGTACGTGCAGCGGGGTTAGTGTAGTGGACGTTGTCCACGTATGGGCAGGTTTCAGCCACGTCGCTAATTTTCCTTTTTTTTCTTCTTCTTCTTCTTCTTCTTCTTCTTCTTCTTCTTCCTTTTCTTTTTCTTCTTTTTCTTATTTTTCTTCTTTTTCTCCTTTTTCTTCTTTTTCTTCTTTTTCTTCTTTTTCTTCTTTTTCTTCTTTTTCTTCTTCTTCTTCTTCTTCTTCTTCACCTCCCCCTCTTAAATTTACGATCATCTTGATATGTTTTCCCGAAAAATAAACAACATAACTTAAACGAAGTGTTTATTGGAATGATACAAAATAAAGTAACACAAATTGACTCAAGTATAAGAAAGCAATATCTTCATACTTTCCATCCTCTCATTCCTATTTCTTCTCTTTCTCCTCTTCCTTCATGATGTTGGCTTTTGGAGTAACAATAATTGAGTAGAATCAATTATATTTGCACAGCAGTAATTCAGAATTCTTGTTTTAGTAAAGCTTTTTGTCTGACGTATACAAAAGTTTAATTGATTAAATAAAGAAAATCGCATCTTGATCACTGAAAAACATCCTGCCCAACAATAATTCAGTATTATTCTGTTTTTTTGTGAAGTTAAGGAATCAGACGGTGAACTAATTCCACGGAGGGGCGAGATGGATTTCATTTACGATTGAATGAATAAAAAACTTTAAGTTAATTTGAATACTATATTTTAGGACTGGTAACAGTTTTACTTACATTATATTCCTATGCTCATACATGATAAATGAAGTACGTATAGTATGTAAAATGTATTTACGAACTGTAGAATGCGTTCGCTGAAAGTTAAAATATTTCTCACTATCATATGCAAACGTCTTTGCTTAAGTGTGTCTCCCCATTCCCCCCGGGAGTTCAGCCTTCAGTTTCTCCGCAGACTAGCGACTATCGCAGCATTTTCTTAAAATCACTAATAATAATATTATACGTTGACACTCCTTACAAAGATGAACGAAACATCGATGTTCAAGAGCCACATGCTAATTAGTATAAGACCGAAAATTATTTATACTTCAAATTCCCAATTTCTTCCCCTGGACTTCAATTTCCTCACGCGCGTGATGTACCTAATCTTTATCGCCGAGAAGGTATCGTTCAGCTTGCGATTCAAAGAAACTAACTTTTTGAATAAACCCGATCTACATTTAATGAACATTTTGAACGAAAAGAGCAACCCACAATCAAAATTACAAATCATCAATTCCAATTAACGTAAACTAAATCAAAATAAGGTTCTCCGAGCCCTCAGACATCGGAAGACATTTTCGGAAACCAACAACCAGAGATTTCCTATTAATACCTTCTATTCCCGATCTCTTCTGCTGGTCTTCACCAATTTCATTCGCGCGTGTCTTCCTTAACCTCCAGCAGTCCCGCCCGGCTCCAACCCGACCGCTCCGCTCCCAATCCGCCCCTCCCCCCTCCGCAAGGGTCCGTCCGGCGGCGTCCCCTCGTCGAGGGTCGCGTCTAATCGTCTTGTTGCAGGGCCGAAACGTGCTGTAACGACCGCCGCTGATCCGAGTCGCACACTTCATTCCCTCACTCCTAACGCCTCCGCCACCGCCCAGCCGCCGCACCCTCCGTCC
>BOPP01000102.1:2705510-2730657 GCA_017312745.1 Gryllus bimaculatus
CGCCCCAACCGCCGCCCCCGCCGCTGCGTTAAGCACGGCCGTAATTCCACCGCGTGCCCATTACCAGGGAGACGCGGAATCGTCGGGAGACGCGGTGTGCAAGGGAGCGTAATGCTGGAATCGCTCAGCAAAACAGAGCACTGCGTATACTGTGCCGCGGCCGAGTGACGGAGTGGCGGTATGTAGTTACCGTTCGGATGCTATAACGCGTTTCGGGGGATGTTGCTTGATGGTGGCGATTTGGATCTGCGCGGACGTGTAGTTACGTGCGATAACGGCGGGGGATGTGCGCAGAGAGGTGATGACTGCGTGCCGGGTGAAAGTACAGGCACTTTCGCGAGATTCATTTCTCTACAAGTTATGTATGGAGGCGATCTCGTCTTCATGCATGAGGCGATGTTGCCACTTTTATGGCGCGGCTGTATGTTTACACCGCGTTGCTGCCAAATGGCGAGAGAGCTTCGTATTGAATTGGTCAGTGAGTTTTGGCCCATAAATTGAGGGAAATAAATTATTGGACCAGTCAGAGTAGCACTAATGTAACGATTCTCGTTTCATGAGAAGAAAATTACAACAGATGTAAGTTGTGAAATGTTTCTTTTTTTGTCTCAAGCACACAACATATATATTTGAAAGATATGTTTTTTCAAGATCTATGTACATATTCTCTAATTACATATTTTTGTTTTAATAGAGTACCGGTATTTACTATGCGATTATAATTGACTACCAAAGATTTCCAGCAGCAAAATGCTGATGAACAAAACCACGCAAAAATGTATTTTCCAAAATGTAGCTCGCACACTGCTCAAGATCAGAAATAACTCTCGTATAAATCTAAAAAAATTACATTTAACACAAACTATCTTCACAAATACCGCAAATAAAATAGTATATTTATACACAGTACAACATTTCTTTACAAATCAATTATATTAAATAAGTTACTGCTTCATTACGCAACACGTAAATTGCGAATATATGTGATAGAGAGATACCTTTTGCTTGGAGCCTTGGTATCGCTCGTCATACGCTGCGTCGTAAACAGCGACGCACTGAGAATGTAAATTCTGTCGGTACGAACAGTATGACAATAGGCGGAGTATCGCAATCCATGTTTTACTTTGTTCCATCAAAATCAAATATCTTTCATTTTTTAGAGTTTCTCGGTACCTAAAATTGCACCTCTCAAACGAACGGAGTTTTCTTTCACTTTCTGGTCACAGTGAAAATTATTAATATAGATCATTGGTATGGTACTCATCTAATTAATGTTGCGTTTTGACAACACACTGATTCACGTACGCTTTTCTTTACGTCTCCATTATATACTGCGTCAAAATATCTGTTGTAAGTGCTTCTAAGGTCGATACCTTCACGTCAGAAGAATTATTAATGCGACTAATAGCAATATGACTTACTTCATCGTGGTAAACTACAGACATTTCATATCAAAATTTCCTAGTAAAAGATTCGTAACTTCATATTCTGTTGGTTTACTTTGAAATCCTTGAATCTCATTCCTCAACTTCCTTCAAATTCCATCATCAGATACAGGTATCCCCTTAGCCATTTCATCAGTCTAACACTTCCACCTTAGGCAGCACTCTCTCACATTGCTCAAGAAATCCCAAGAAGTCAGAAATTTTCGCCGGAGAGCCACCTTCCTTCAATTTTCCAGATCCCACAACGGAGGACGGAAACACACTCGAGGCACACTTCGCCCGAGAAAAGAGAGATGAAGGTTCACGCAAAATAAGTCTCGACGCCTCTTTTCTGACGCGGCAGAGAGAACAAAATAAAGGAAAGGCCGCCTTAATGAAGATAGTTCTGGCGGAAAGTTTCAACTTCTTTCTCGTTTCCTCGGAGAAGAGCAGAATTGTGAAATAGTGCGAGCTGTCTCCTGCAGTGTCGCACCTCCGCTTCCATCACCCGAGAGTGGCTCCCCCATCCCAGGAACCCCGGCTGCGTGGAAACGTTTCGCCCTTCCCCCACGTCGCGGTCGGTGCCTGCCACGTCTGGGAACCCCGGCAAGGATCTTCGTTTTTTTTCTGGTGCCACCGGGTCGGATTAAGAGACTCCAATCGTTACTAAATTACAGGACTCTCTAATAACATTGAACGTAATCGTCCAAAATTAATTCTAGTCTAAAGAGTAACGTTTGTACATAAAACCGTATTAAAACATTTCTACGTATTTTAAGAGCATTTTTCTAAAGTAACATAACTCTACTTGCATTTGTTATCTAGATTTATTCAACAATATGTTTCTAAGACTCTTCTCCAACGTGCTGTCAAGTTTGTGTTAAAAATTACGTTTCTCCTATGTTAAGCGGTATCTGAAAACCGTTCACTTCTTTCGTGAAGGTAAGACTAAATGTGAACACTTTCTATTGCTGAAAATTTATTTTTCTTGAAAGTAAACCAATTTTGAAATGAGCTATTTATTTATGAACTAATAAAAGTTATTTCGAGCAATTATTGGGGATCTCTACCAAGTGGGATCTCTATAATCACAGCTCACGCGTTCCATGATTTTTTTTATCTTTTAACGCATTTTACCCGTTTTAATTCTTATCGTTCCACTACAATTTTTAATACATATTCGATCGATTGTCGTTTCAATTCTTGTAGGATTGCTTTGAAGCCCCTGCCTTAAAGTAACTCAAGCAATTCAAAAACTTCAAGCAATTCAATAAATATCTCAAATGTTTTCTGCCAAACCTTAAAAAAAGACATCATTTTGAAGTCTAAGTTTTTTCCATAGAGCACTTTCACTTCCATTCCCTGAACGCCCATCACCGAATATACTTGCTCTGAAGGGAATATTCTTGGGGTTCGCGCTGATCTGCCTTGGCGTGTCGATGGCTGCGATGTCGGTGAAAGTTGTTAAGGATCTCTGCCTTTTCGGATGTCCTTTAGATAGGCAGTAGCTGTCTTTTAGATACAGACGGGTTATGGTCCTGAAATGGCTTTTGTGGCCTACTGACTTTTGCACCGAATGGAGGATTTTTCATCCAATAACTAGCAACCTCACAATCTCATTAATTGCGCCCTTATTGTACTTTCAAATCCAAGCAATATCTTCAATATTTTCTATCAGACCTTGTAATTGATAAATGTTAATAATGCAATATGCCACCTGCAATGTCGTACCTCACGTTTCATCATTCAGGAACTCTATCCCCCTGTGGCCACCGATCATCGAAAAGTATCATAAATCAGTTCCCTTCTGTGGTTCCCCCCTGCTACATCTACATTCATTACGATCTTCTTATCATATTACCTTTGACCCTCTTCATCCTGTCTGTCCATTCTTTCGCCAATGCTTTCGTCCGCTCACTAATTCACCGCTCGTCATCCTACCTCCCAGTCTGCCCGCTAGTCCACTCATCATCCAGTCAGGCTCTATCTCTAGGCCACCAACGGTCCAACTGTAACGTATTAGCCAGCGTGCCTCGTGGCATCTATTTGGGGACGCTTGGCAGGATTAGTCTCGCCACAGGAAGTAGGGTTTTTTCCCTAAAGGGAAGAACGCGGAAACGGGAGACACAAGGCTTTGGGAGTTTCCGGCTTATAGAAGCTTTTCACTGTTATAACAAGCGAGGGGGTGGCGTGACGTAGGAGGTCACGTGGGCCTCGCCTATATAACAGAGTGTATGGAGCCAGTAGGCAGGTTCTGGAGACGATGGGAGAACCTCGTGCGTGTGCACAAAACTTGGCGCCAAGACGGTGCATATGCGAGCCAGGCTCGCGAGGCTGGAGTCATTAGTTGACGAAGCCTGCGGACTTTATGTCCTTGGGTGACTGCGGTCACGGGGGAGCGATGCTGTGTGCGTGCTCCGAGGTGAAGAGTGGTTGAGTGCCACGATTCACGCCGATTCTCAATCGGATAAGATCGCTCCTGCGATCGAGGCAAACCAGCCGTTGGTGCGCCAGAACGGACTTTGTGTCCCAGCGTGACATCCGGTCACGGAAGCTAGGCTTTGTGCGCGCTTCAAAAGTAGGAGTGGCGAATGCCACAATCAAAACCATCTTCAATCGGGTTTGGATCGATCAGGGGATAGTAGGTCTATCAGAGCTAGGGTTTAAGTAGATTATTAAGTGTATATATTTGTTTTGTTTTCTTGTTAATAAATATATTTGTTATACGAAAGCTGTGTGTCTGTGGTCGCTGTGAGTATCCATGACGTCACACAACCATCCCCTCTAAGCATTCATTCCACCCCCAGGCTCCATTCCTCCAGCCCTTCAACTCATCCCTCCGATCAAGAGCTTACCAATCAATTTACATACGCCTCACCTGTTCACCCTCCCAGTGCCGTGAACTCGCGCATCCCTTACCCGCACCCCTGCCCATTCTTCCATCGAAAACACCTCCATCCCTATCTAATCGTGTGGCTGCTACCGCATCACATCCCGTTTCACCCGAGTACGCCCGCCGCCCCCTTCCTCCCCTCTTCTCCCCACCCCCTCTCTCAACCTCCCACCCTCCCTCCGTACATCCCGGTCCGCACCTCGCCCGCGGGCCACTCGGGGAGATCAGCGCCCGGGGCCGCGCCACCACAACGCGGCTTACCCCGGGGGAACCGCCCCCTGCGCCAAGTCGAGCGCGCGACGCGGCCGCCTGGAAGTTGGCGCCCCTCGCCGCAGGAGGCACTGATCCCCACCCCACAAGACGCAGAAGACGACAGCAAGAACCATTAGGAATCACTGTCGCTTCACATTAGGAAATAAAAAAAGAAGGACGAAGGGAAATGGGAAGGCTTTCCCATATGGAGGATGAATTGAAGGAATTGCACTTCAAGTTCTGGGTATACACTCTTGTTAAAAAATTGCTAATAATGTGGTTTATTTCTCTTTGGTGTCGTGAGCATATCTCTTTACAAGATTATTAGTCATTAAGGAGTTTGAGAATAAATTTTCTTCCGGTAAACTTCTACGGCATGTAGGGGACACAACAATGATAACTTTTTGACAGTTCAGATGTAGAAGGAAATTTCATGTAATGGAGTTACACGTGTGACGTTTCTTCCTTATATTCAAGCAAGACTTTTGCACATATGTTCGGCAGGTCACGTTCTGATGCGTCAAAGAGATTTTATGTAGCTGCCGAACATCTGTCCATACGGACTTTCCTAACAATCAGCAATGCTAATAACTGAGTGACATTCACTTTTCCACTACTATATTGGCAAAAAGTAGTCATTGTTTACCCCTCCATGTTCTCTAAAAATTTGAATAATTTATTCTGAGGCATCTGTACTTACGATGGGTTTACTTTCCTTAATTAAAATTAACTTAATTAATTTGTATTACCTTGATCATAATAATTTATAAAAAACAATAAGTAAGCCCTATGGTGGCTTATAGGTGACGTACTAGTTTACCGTGGTGCTATCCCAGTTTCGGTTTCCTGTCGGTACAAAAACAGAGATGAAGCATTTCTTTAAAATCGTCTTACTTTCTGTAGTTGTATAACAAAGAAAAGCTCAGGCAAGCACAATTGGCCCGTTACGGTGATGTGAAAACATGTGTTCCACAAGTCTCTTTTACCTCCCAAACGCGGAAATTAAGAAGGTGCTCGTATGGGGGACACCTTTGACTAGATGGCAGAGCCGGACAATCGACCCCAAATGCCAAATATATACAAAATAGATAACTAAAATTTGTTTTAAAATACGATTAGACGTAACGTGCATCGCTTTGTAGTTATACTAGTTAAATAGGTTTACATGGATGATGTGTGTTTTACATTCGTTAGAGAATAGGATTTAATACAAAGACTGAGAAACATTTGGAATATTTTCAAAACTGAGGCCAGAACGGAAAAAAATGTTGTTTCAAAAAACGAATACGAAAAATATATTAACCGAAATAAAAACGGAATGTTATTTCAAATAGACCTTATATATATAGCACATTTTTATAAAATTATTTAGCAATATTAAATTAAATTAGTGTATGGATTGGAAAAAGAAAATTACTTGTAAGCGTGTAATAAGGTAGGAGCGGTGTAAGACTCAGATTGCATTTCCACGAAGAGTGAAATTCACTTTCGTTCCGAGAATTCTGTCCTTCCTTCCCCCGCGGAGAAGTCTGCAATCGAGAGGTGTTCATTGGATGAGAGGGCTAGCGCCCTCTAAACGAAGAGAAAATGTGAGGATGGTAGGGTACAGAATGCAAGGGCATTGTCTACAGAACGTAGGGGTAAAGCGGCAGGAAACACGCACTGACGAGAGCGGGTGAGAACGTAGCCCGGGAGGAAGCAGGATGGCGTGGAAGTGAAGACAGAAATAATGTGAAGGGAAATGGGCAGGAGCACGGTAAAACTGTCGATGGCTCAGTTCAAACATACTTAATGTCCAGAATTCCCAATTTCAACAGCTTGAAAAATGCAGTTTCGTATGGAGCAACAATAATGAGGTGCTGTAAGGATATTCTAAGGCCACGGTAATGAGTACGAGTCTCCTTTTCCCCCCTATCCCTCTCTCTTCCCTCCTATCCCTCTCGCTTCCCCCTCTCCGTCTCTCTTCCTCCTCCTCTCCCTCTCTCATCCCTCTCATTCTCTCTCACCCCTCTCATCTTCACTTTCTCCCTCTCATCCTCATTTTCCCTCTCCCCCTTCGCTTTCTCGCTCTCTCTTTCCGTCTCTCTTTCCGCCTCTCTTTCCGCCTCTCTTTCCGCCTCTCTTTCCGCCTCTCTTTCCGCCTCTCTTTCCCTCTCTCTTTCCGCCTCTCTTTCCCTTTCTCTTTCCCTTTCTCTTTCCCTCACTCTTTCCCTTTCCCTTTCTCTTTCCTTCTCTCTCCTCTCCTTCCCTCTCCTCTCTTTCCCTCTCTCCCCCATCTATCTATTTATCGATCTAGGGCAGATGTGGAAAGAGGAGGTACGGCATAGAGGCAATGCGGATTTTTGAGCGTGCAGAGGCACGAAAAAGCGAAGAACGAAGCGGGGAGCATATCGGGGCGGAGAAGCCGGAAGGCGAAGCCTGGCGTGAACCCGGGTGCTGCAAGGAGCCCAGAAGCGGAGGGATAGACTACTGGGACAAAGCGGATCTGTGCGCGGGCGGCGACGGAGGTCGGGGGGAGTTAGAACATTGCGGAGCGGCGGACGGGGGAAGAGGAGGGGTTGCGTGACAGACGTCGACGTTTTCGCGTCTGCGGCGCGCGAGGGAGCGGGCGCGGCCGCGTCTTCACCGCGAATACGTGCGCCTGTCTCCGCGCTCGACGCCACCTCCAGCCCCCGCCGCGCCCCGCCCCACCGCCCGCCTCTCCTGTCTGTCTGCCTCGGTTTAATTTGGCAACGCTCTGCCTCGCATTTAATCATCCGGGGCGGCGGCGGTGGCAGAAAGTGGCGGAAGGGGTGGACGTGGCGGCACAGGAAGCGGTGACGTTGACGTGTGGTGAATAGTAGGAATGGCGCGAGGTGAAACAGTAATTGTGGCGGCTGCGGAGCGCCGGTTAACGGTAGTGATGACGGTGATTGAGGCAGAGGCGGTGGGAACTGGTATGGAGGCGGCGGAGGTGGCAGCGAGGAGGGAGAGGCAGCGGTGGCGGTGGCGTGTGGCGGTGGCGGTGGCGGTGGCGGTGGCGGTGCGGTGGCGGCGGCGGTGGAGGGGAGGCGGAGGCGGGAGGCGGAGGCGGAGCGAAGGCGGAGGCGGAAGGCGGAGGGCGGAGGCGGGAGGCGAGAGGCGAGAGGGGCGGAGGCGGAGGCGGGAGGCGGAGGCGAAGGCGGAGGCGGAGGCGGAGGGCGGAGAGCGGAGGCGGAGGCGGAGCGAGAAGGCGGAGGCGAGGCGGAGGCGGAAGGCGGAGGCGGAGGCGGAGGCGGAGGCGGAGGCGGAGGCGGAGGCGGAGGCGGAGGCGGAGGCGGGAGGCGGACGGCGAAGGCGGAGGCGGAGGCGGAGGCGGAGGCGGAGCGGAGGCGGGGGCGGAGGCGGAGGCGAGGCGAAGGCGGAGGCGGAGGCGGAGGCGAAGGCGGAGGCGGAGGCGGAGGCGGAGGCCGGAAGGCGGAGGCGGAGGCGGAGACGAGAGACGGAGACGGAGACGGAGACGGAGAACGGAGACAGAGGTGGGAGGCGGCGGTGTGGCCTGGCGGCGCGGCGTGGCGGAGGTGGCTGCGGCGGATGTGGTGGAGGTCGCAGGGGCGGTGAAGGCAGCGGGGCGGGGACGTGGTAGGCGGTGGCGGTAAGCTTCTTGTCACACCGCCCTCCGCCCTCGGTTACACGCAGCGGCGCGTGCTGAGTTCGTAACTACAGCCATCAAAGGTCATCTCCTGCTGTCGTCGCGGTTCCTAATGTAAGTTAAGGTTTCGCTCTTCCTCCTGCCCACTCCGCCTGCAGATTCCATCGGCCCTTGATAAATAAATCTAATTAACGTTACCGTGTATCCTCAAAAGAAATTCCCTCGCATACATTGTTATTTTTCTACTCCCCTTTTCTTCATTTCTCGTACCGTTTATATCTAAACATTGAAGACCATAATCCATGACGGAATATATCAATTGATTTGTCACATACAGAATGAATTTCTCGTTCATAATCTGTAGGACATTCTGCTCTCTCTTTAATAAAACTGTAGTATCTCGTTCTTCCCAAAATGTAACTTCTGACTCCTCACTATACATGTAATTTTGGATATATTTTCGCTATAATACACTTTAATAATATTCTCTACATTGTTCATTAAGGCTAAGTATTTTCCATATATTTCCGAATTGGTTTTTCAGGTGTCTTTATGTACCATCCTACACCTAATTTCACAAAACATTACGAAAGTATTTCTTCATAACCCGAAATCAGCACCATTTTATTCTCTTTTTTTAATTTTAAAATAAATGGTATCTACAGTTTTACTCACTATTACACTACTAATATACTACATCAAAGTACTATGTTCTTGTTTTTCATACCTTACTTTGTTTTACTGTCATCGACCTACTGACACACTTCTCAAATATTGGCGTCCGATTGACACCGCCTCTCGATAGATTCGACCACTCCTCATACCTCACATCTCACATACCTCCCCATAACTCATCTCCAGCAGATCAGCTGCCTTTGTATGAGTATAATTTCTCACGAGATCACCGATCCCTCCACATTTCGCTCGTCGGTCACCTTCAGCCACACCGAATCATCCATTTCCTTCTCGACCACCATCTCCACCACCTCCTTTCCAAGCAACTTCTTTCATTCGTCTCATCACGACTCGCCCGTCTGCGAGACCTCTTTCCTCCTATCTTATTTGGCTTCCCCTCGGCGCGCCCTCCCAGAGGCAGAATGTGAATACTTCAGTCAAAACAATTACTTAGATTTTGATTAATCAAGTAATTTAACTAATTATTTTAATTGAAACCATCCGCCAAAGTCGGGACGCCCTCCGACGCATGGTAGTAGCATCGCTGTACAGTTTGACCCGAAATATACTACCCCTTCCGTATTCTGTTCCCAGACGCCTGGGGCGGGATGAGACCTAAGATGGTCGCGGTAATGTACGTCGCCGGAAACTCGAGAGAAGAAAGGGAAGTCCGCCGGATACACGGGCGTCTCGTATCCGCAAATGCAATTCCGTTTCTAATCATTTCAAGGCACCAACCGTTGGCTTACGCTCTGCAGAGTTTGTAATGCGAAAGACGAGAACGTAACGAAGGTCTTAAATTTCTTTTAAGTAACGCCGCTCACATTTAACAAGGTCTCTTTTAATTTAATTAAACTATGCTGTTGCTGCTGGGATTTTCATTTTGCATATTGCGGTTTCCGTTCGACCCAAATTTACTCGGCATGAAAATTACTTGTGCTGGTGCAATACGAAGAGTTTTAGCCGCAGTTTCTCTTTCTGGCCATTAACGGAAATGTACACGCGATACGTTGTTTCTCTTCACGTGTTTTGTGAACTCGTAAATTAATTTTGTTATTTTCAACATAAGCTGCATAGCATATTTTCTGAGTTTAGTTTTATTAACAGGAACGTAATGAAGTAACACAAATTCATATACTAATTTATGGAGTTATTTTAATGACATTGGTTGTAATTTTCAGAATAAAATATATAATGTTTTATTGCATTTTTGGTACTGCACTGTTAATAAAATATCTTACCATTGCCATGTTATTAGTGCGTTTTGGACTAATAACTAATGCATATCAAAAAGTGTCAAAGTTGAAATCCATAAGCATATATATATATATATATATATATATATATATATATACTCTGCTACCAAAACTATTGAGACTTCTTTGCCAAAACTTAGAGCAGTCATCTTCCTGCTTTTGTTTCACAACACTTCAACAAGAGTGTCATTAATAGTGCCCAGACGTACAGGCACTTATTTTACCTAAAATAGGCAGACAAAAGGCATTTATTTTTACTAAAATAGGCATGCAAAAAAACATTTATTCTGGCAAAAGTATAGCTACAACAAAATCATGTAAACAATGAAAATTCAGATATAAAAGGATTTAATGTAAATTATTAATAATTACAATTATTCACATTTTCATTCTAAGTCTAAAATTCACACAAGTACTTAACGTGTAAAGAATATTACAAAGAATATTTTCTTTGTAATACTTATTCCACATTACTATTCAGTGTGATGGCTATGTATTTGTTTTATTCGTGAAACGGTCTCTTTGAAATAATCTTGTGGGCTCCCTTTCGAATATCTAAACGGTTTCAGTAAAAACCATTTATATAGTTATATTTTTGCACTTGTGCAATCGTCAGCACTGAGAAGGGTATAACGTTCATAGAGAGCTGTCCTCTAAAGCGATCGTATGCAATACTCAAAACGGGTAGGACTTAAGTAGGGTGGGATTACTTGTGAGCGCAAAAAGGCTTTCGGCATCAATAAAAAAGTCAAAAATCCTGACTGGTATCATCTTCCTTTTTCATTTAGATTCTTAACGTAGCATCTGCGTAAACACCAAGAGAAAATACGACCAGGCGTTGCATGTTGTCCAGGCTTGGCGATACGTATCCACTTTGATCGGGACAGGTGCCAAGAGAAGAAACAATGAAAATAATGATGTAAAAGGCAAAAAGAAGACACAATGGCCAAACTAGGCATCAGAAGCTAAAATGGACCAAATGAAATCTACTAAAACAACTCGAGAAGCGCAATTAAACTATTCCTATTTTCAAAGTCATGAAGTAGTAACAATAACAAAAAAAGTATTTTGTCAAAATTTGAGGCTCTACTCATTAGCTTTCTACACAGTTCCATCTTAAATACAACAAAACGAACCCTCCCAGACACCTATCCCATTTCCTCCCTTTTCTCAGTTTCATTGCAACATGAAAAAACATATCACACGCCCCCCAAATTCACCGAAATAGAAATATTCCATTAGAAGCAATACGCCGGGGGCAAGCAGCGAGGGCAAACAAGATCCACCAGGGCTTTCAACGACGTTATTGGCTTCGAGCTGCTGCAGCAGCAGCCGCCGCCGCCCTCAAGAAAAGCAACTTCGTTACGATTCCAGAATAGCAAATCTAATATAGGGCCCCTCGCGCACGAGGGGGCACGTCTGTCGTTCCGCTTGCACTAACACGCCCTGCGCCCCCTCCTCCACCCCCGGCCACGGCTGCCACCTTTGAAGCAGCAATTGCATTTGAGATCCGGTGCGCCTTCTGCGTCACTCGAGGAACTGTCCGCGCTCCCGTCAGGTCCGCTTCCTGTCTGCGCGAGCTGGAAAACACGCCCTCACGACTCGTTCAGGAGCTGCCCATGCATTGTGACTGCAAAGGGGTTTCATATCTACTGGCAAAGGTAGCTCAGGGCATCCATTGATTACACTGCTGTGCCTCTCACTGGAAGGGCCTAGGGCTGTCATTTCGACGATGGCAGTACTTTCGTCACTAGCTAGATAGCAAGGTCGAGTTCAGCCGCTGTCTGGAAGAAAATTCTCGCGGACGGCTGCTTTAATCGGTAGTTTTTCGTGGTTTCTATTACCAATTCCAGGCAAATGCCGGAGCAGTCCCCTAACAAACGGACCAAGACCCGCGCGTGATTCCTTTTCCTCCTTCTTTCTTCGTCCCCTTACTCACACACACATGCTCTACACTATCACACTTGTAGAAGGACTAGTCGAGAGTTTAGAGCCAGTTCTGGCTGGGGCGGTGCCACGCTACTAGGAGATCCCGGCAAGCTAATGTAGGGTGGTGCCGGATCTGATCATCCAGTGGAGGAAGATTTCCACCCCCTCCCGGCATGAAATCTGCACCAAACTTACGGAACTAACGACCTTAGCATTTGACGTGGTTGGAATCACATATCAATCAAGCGCACATTTACATCTGCGACGTGATACTTGAGGTTAACATTAAATTGACTGTCGTATGCCAAGGAATGAATGGTCAACGATGGATCCCGCCGTAGTTTATTTCACTCTACTTTTGTCTAGAAAAAGATTTATTGTTTCATCGTTTAAAAAATTTTATTATTACAGCCTTACCTAACCGTTAGTGATGGTTTCGTCTTTCAATGCTTATTAAATAATTTGAAACTGTCGTTGAGCTAAATGTCTTCGTGGACACTTCGGCTTTACAGAGAGTCTTACCTTTAAATATGTTGCAATCTATTTTTTATTTTTTTAAAGTATGGCCACATTAACGTCTTTGAGTTACTAGCAGCCCTATTGACACGAACAGAAAAAAATACAAAACTGTCATGTCAATTAACTATCACACTATTATAAGACAGAAAACCCTCGTTTTATTTAACATAAAAAGGGTATCAAGATACTGTAAATAACACGTAAATTAAGGCATACATGATACGAATAGTCAAAGAATACAGGTTGTCAGGGCGACCTATAAACAAAGAACTATGTTTTATGGACGCGAAAAAATGTTATGTGTAGGAGAAGTGAAGCAAATCTCCATGTAGTATATAGATAATATTTGACGGAGTTGGTGTGATGTGTAGTATTGTAAGATTTTTTTAATACTCACTCTCTATCTCTTATGCCAGCTACCTTCGAGGTCACGTCAGCTAGACGGTACGGTCACCAACAGTTATCATCGGGATTATTATTTTAATTAGAGAGAATTATTATTTTTAATTACATAGAAGTGCGTAATACAAAATTGGTTCCAATATTCTTCATAATGTTATATGTCAATAATCTTGAGAAGTCAAAAGTATTATTTTGAAATGTTAAGTTAAATTTAATTAGACAAATGTTTGTGATTGTTGTAAAATTTCTTTCAATCCAATGTAAAAACACTCAAGTATGTTTTAAATTCACAAATGATGTTGGGCAGCTTTTCGCAACTGTCGGATAGAAAAACTTAGAGGTTCGCCTTGAGTTCTGTACTTGACTTGGTATATTTTCTTCTAAGCATAGTGTCAATAAAAACTTGCACTCATGTTTCACCATAACCGTCAGTACATCCGAGAACAACGATCTTATCTCCATAGCCAACAACGAACTACAATAACCATTGTGCATCGCCACGTTATCTTTGTCACTCTAGCAAAATTTGTAAGTCAGCATAGAGTGCTTTCTTCGGTACCTGCACACTTCGCACTCTGGCCTTGAGTCTTTCCGCTGTTTTAAACTTCCTTGAAAATGAATATTCCTTGCATCTTGTCACTTCATTTTAAGAACTTCACGCACCCCGAAAATTCAGCAAGGCAACGGAAGCAATCACAAAAAACTAATGTTTATGTATAGAATTATGCCATGGCTTTTTCTTTACTTGAAATGAGATAATTTTAAAGTTCTTCTCACTTGTTTGCTAAAATCTTGCGAAAACTCAAGAATAGTTTAATAAATTATATTCAAGATTTCGCTTCTATGAAAATTTTTTAAAAATATTTTCCAAGCTATGACAATTTTTTGCTTCTAATGTATTGTGTCTAAAAGTTTCACAACTATTATAACTGTTTTCGGTACATTACTGTTCACGAACTTAAAAAATACACAACTAATAAGTGACTTTCACTTATTAAAACCGTTTCTGTTGCAATGGTCGAGGCAATTTCATCAATGCTTATTAGGTTCAATTCCACAAACTGTGTCGTTTCTCATCAAAAATACGATTACTAAACGGAAAGTCAAGAATATGATCCGAGATAATTTCCTATATGAATCGCACCATTATAGAAAAACATGTACATTGAAAAATGGAGCAGTTTTATTACATGTTATCAACAGTATACCAATAGGGCAGGGACCCCTAGAGTAGTTTTTTTTTATTCTGTATTTGTTCAGGTAAGAAGTTACAATTTCATCGTTCGGTTATTATACCATATCTGAACCTTTTATTATGGTAGTTCAACCTTCTGTTTTATCCCCAAAAAATCGTGGCCATACTTATTACTTTTGTGAAAACTTCTTCGTTTTCTTAAAGCAAGGTCTGCCCCTAAGCACGTTAAAGTCTTATTTTAGTATTTCTCGAATGAAAGAAGAGTTTTTTGGGAGCAACACAGTGAAGATTGAATGGCTTCTTAAAAAACAAAAAAGACGCATTCGTCTGTGTCTTTTCAGTAATGATCACAAGTACAGAAATATTCATAATATGGTGTTGCCATACCTCAAAAAAGGAACAAAAAGCAATATATACTTGCAAAAAAATATTGTAATATATTGAAAAATATATGTGTCATACGTTAAAACGTCAAAAATTGTTCAATTATATTACAATATATTTTTAAGTCCCCTGTTCATCCCAAATTGAGTTCTTTGTACCAATTGAATGTCATTTGCATACGACTCTTTAAAGTAATCTGTTCTTAGGTATCTTTGCAGATGCTAAGAACCAACACTAAGAAAAAATCAACTATCACCTACAGTCTCCCAAGCGTACCCCCGTATAAGGTAGTAAAGTGTTCTCTAAAATCAAATGTCATCTAAGTAGTTAAACCATGACTACCATAAAAAGAGTTTTGAAAGGCTTTTCAGCATCCATTCTACTTCCACCATCCACCTACGGTCCCAAACCTGTTTTTATTTCATATTTTGCCAACTATAATATTTCTAGTCGAAAAATATTATAAATAAGAATATAATGTTTACTTCCAAAAAACATTTTTTGATATTATCTCGGCTGAGAATTCAAACGAAAATAATTTTGGGAAGAAGGCGGCGGACACGGCTTCGGTGGGAAAGGTGGTAGTGGAGGTAGTGAAGGTGGGAAAGGTGCGATAGGAAATACGAAGGAGGCGGCAAGATTGGCGGGGTCAGTTGAGGTGGTGATGGTCGCGGGTGGGCAAGAATAGGAGAAGCGGACCGCATGCCAGGCACACGCCATTTATTGAGGCTGCAAAAGGTTAAAGTCCCTTTCATTCATGTCGGTTGAGAACATTGTGTGCCTTGCCGGCGTCAACACGGCCTTTAATGAGAAAATAGGTTACATTTAGATCTACGGATATTATTTCTACTAAATACAGATTTCAAAATCATCTCAAAATGTTTCACTGCGTCATTGCTTGGGATGGCCTGATATCACGCACGGTTCCATTCTTCTCTTCCCCGTTTCACAGCAGCCGGACAAAGTGCCGAGATCAACAATACGGAGAGGTGATATGAGGATCGCATAAGTAATGGAAATATAAACCGAAACCGTAATAAAGGTTTCAATCGTAGCTCTTCAGGTCTTGAAAATTGGACACCCCTGTACTATGTTGGCTGGGGGCGCAGCGGAAGATGGGGGGGGACGTGGCAGCGGTACCCATCGTGACAGCGATTTCGACCAGCCCGCCGACGGGTTGCGCTCATCCAACATTGAAAAAGTGGCAAGTGGAGATGCGGCGCCGCGCGTATGAGCAATTACCCCGGGAAAAGCCAATGTCTGCTACCTCGACGGCCGCTCGGAGGCTGCGGTAATGGCGACGCAAAGGGCTCAAGGGCTGCCAATGGCGCGGAGGGAGGCTGAAACAACGGAGACGGTAGTGAGAGCGCGTGGAGATGTGTGCGGGTGGTGATGTGACCTGAAACAGCAGCAGGAAGTGTATGCGAGTTCGGGAATTGGTCATTCGCAAAGGTATTAGCTGCATACGAGGAGCAATGTTGTGAAGGGAAACCGACGATGTGGATGAAATGAAGAGGGAGACAAGTGTTGAAGAGAATATCAGACACTGGCGAAATGGGTGAGTGTGATTGACAATGGTGAGAAGACTTTTGTGTAGCTAAAGAGAGTGTATTCATTTACAGAATGCTACTAATCACAAATAACATGTATTTCTACTTTATAATTAAGTAATATCAATAAATACGACTACAATATTCATACGCAATTAGTATATTACATCCATTGGGCCATCGTGCATTTCTAGGAACACACAATCACATTACTTTTTTCAGTTAATATAATTTTATGAAAATATATATCGTTTTAAAGATAAACTCTACTACTCAAAAAAGACACACACACACAGATATATATATATATATATATATATATATATATATATATATGTATCTGTGTAGTACAAAAATTGCGAATCCCATTGGCTCTACGCACAGAAAGACAAAACGCAATGAACAAAGCTGACAATACTCTAGAAAGGGCTTTTTTCCACAGCATTTTCTAGCAATTGTCGTCCATAACGTACCTCTCGTAATCGCGAAACCCGTCAACCGAGTAGCAATCGCTATTTCATCGGGCTCCTATATTGTCGACATATTGTCTCTCTCGGATCTAGGGCAGGACTGCGCCAACTCTGTCATTCCAATTTTGCGCCCTGCCTGCGCGACCAGTAAACTGTTCCGGAGAGCTCTAGAACATTAGCGGGAATCGGGAGCGGGGGAAGTAGATCGGAAGCAACGTCGGACGGGACAATGAGCGAACGGGGCAACGGGGTGGGGGTGGTGGACGAGTTCGGCCGAGCGGCAAAAACTGCGCTCCAATCCATCCTCATCTCTTCATATCGCGCGATACCTAACGTGTCCGTAGTTCCATTACGTCCTCATACCACGTGCGTACGTCGCTGTTGGCCTTTGTCGTTGGGGAATTAGAATCTCGGTTGCACTTGACTGTGAACGGTGCAGATCAAATTGAAGCTCATTGTTCCTTTAGAGAGCGGATCTAACCGCTTACTTCAGAACGTCCTGTTGCAAGAACCACTTTCTTCTCTTTCAAATTTATTTTTAATTCAATTCTCGTGTCATCATACTTTTTTCCAATCTATTTTATTTCGATATTGGTTTCTAACTTATTTTGTTTAATTAATTAATTAATTGATTATACCTACCAATTTATCTGAGGTATAAAATACTCGCATATTACTCGATAAATATGTTTAAAAGATAGATTTGCGCTTTTTATGACAAAGGTTGACGGAACCTTTCCTCTGAAAGTAGTGAGTTTCCTAAACGCGAATAAAAGCGGTTATTTATTTTGCTTAATTATATTCTTATACTAAATTTACTTTTTATTTGTTAAAGCCTATACTCGTAATTTTTACAAGTTTCCTTTATCTTTTTTAGATTTCATTCAATGTCTTAGTAATTTAATTTTTGGTTGTTCAAAGTAGATGGTTCTACTGATACCCTGTACTCAAATATTTTTCAAAGAAGACATAAGGATGTTAAAGGTGGTAACATAACTGTCAAATACAGACTATGAGATATTCTAAGAGGCAAGCTGAGCGAAGGAGGTGCTTATGGCAGGAAGGGCTGTTTAATATACGTCTATGATAAGTGTGCAGTAACGAGGTCTAAGCAGATAATATAATATAAATCGGCTCCGCCAATCACAGCGCAGCTGCCCCTCCCGAGAACCCAGGAAGGATAGTTTAAATCAACGGGCGCGTAGCGCCGCAGTGTCACTGCTCTGAGGAAGCCTGCGAAATGTCAGGCGAAACGTCGGCACCTCAGCCATCGACGCGGCGTCTCCCGGATAGCCGAGAATTCATGGATTCGAGCCGCGGAAGCTTACGTACACATCTAACAGACAATTGCATAAAAGTTTAACCATTCCGAATTTATTGACCGCCTGAAAGCAGTGTTCCGTGGAAAAAAACAGCATTAAATCAGCGGATGTGAGTTTTTTCAGACGATGAAAGGTTTTTCGAAAATATACTGAATTTTAAATGATGATATACGGAAAGAATGTCATTTCTAGAATATATGAAAATGTACCAGAAGATATATTCGGAGGAAATTAATATGGACTTTCAAAGAGAATGTGGATTTGAGAAGGGAAGTGCTGTCACAAAGCCGATTGGGAGTTTTAAACACATGTGTTGAAGTAAATGTAGAGTTTAAGAACAAGAAAAATCGTAATACATTTGTAACAACAATGAGAAAAACTTGAAGTAAAGCGTGTTAACCATTCTTTTCCATAATTTGCAGGTGAATTTACATTACTCAGATTATACGACTAATCAAACAAGTGGGGAGATTTTTTTCAGCTTTTTTCATCAAATAAGGTTTCAAGATATTGTACTGCATAGAACTATAATAATATCATGCTTCTCATTAGCAAATAAGGAATGCACGGGGAAACCAATGTTGTAGTGAGAAAAATGGTTTTACACATGCTTTTTTACTATACAACAAAGACAACTACTACTTCCAGTACTTCCGCTACTTAAAATTGTAGCAGGTGGCTTAATGGGCTTTTCTTGCAATATCTTCCTGGAGGATTTAAACTCGGTTTAAGTGATAATTTTCATAACTTTTATAAAAAGTATTAATTTGTAATTTGTAAAGCAATAATTTGTAACTGTACAATCAATTTTTCATAACGCTACAAATACAATATATATATATATATATATATACCGTATATATAACTATTATATATAGTATATATGATTATGCTGTGATGTACCTGGGAAGCGTTGTACTTTCACGACAATAAATTATGCAAGGGACAGTACATTTTTCGTGAATGGGTCTTCCTAGGTAATTTGGCGCAGCATATGGAGATAACGTTTTATGATATTTCTTTTTGCACATTTAAAATATTTTTCATTGCACTCAAGAAAACACACTTACAATATGTGGTATTTACAGCAATCGCAAGTGCGCAGGTTGGAAATCACAGCCGCACGGTCCAACGCTACTTGATGGTTTTAAAAACACCTGCTTCCTCTAGAGGCGACCAGGGCCGATCGTGGCAACGCGGCGGTGTCTCGGACAATCTTCGGTTCGCCCCGAATGTGCCAGGGAATTCGCCTCCCTTCGGCGACTATAAACTCTCTGGCCCCACGCTACGGCGATGAATTCGCCGGGGTCCACCCCCAGCCGGTACGAATAATGTCTCACGGGTGCTAGAACGCACGACGCGTGATTGATGTTCGTTGGCAGTTCTAGTCTTTTCAGCGACCTTTTTCCTCTTTGCGCGGATGTCCGTACAGTACTGCCCACAGTTATATTATACCAGGGCGGGAATATTACACGAGTCCATCGGCCACACGATTTCCTGTCTTAATGGTTTTTATCAGTTCTGGTGCGCAATTCCACTTTCACTATTCATCTGATTGTTAATCCTTATCAACCTGGTTCCACACTCAGAGGCCATACTCAGTCCGAACTGCACTTAACAACGACAATTAATCTCTTGAACGCAGCACTGCCCCGTCCGTGCTTTACTCGAGGCCTCTCCGCGTACTACTCTAACCGTCGCTCGCCTCGCCGTTTACCTCCCGATTTGACCGTTGGTGGTGGCGGCGGCGGCGGCGTTACTGCGCTGATCAACTCCAGTACTTTATTTTAATTATAATTAGTGATCAATTTAATTGTTACAATATAGAAACGTTCTTCGTTTCAATATATATATATATATATATATATATATATATATATATTTGTAAGAAAAAGTTTGTTAATAGTTGTAAAACGTCAGCATATGTTTTGATTGAGATATAGCACTCACGTACATTCCTTTACTCACATGATTTTGAAATTTTTGACTAAATTATATTGGTCACTAACTGTTAAATAATAAAAAAAAATTATGGGTAAGAAAGGAGTAACATGTGCATATGCTGTTTCTAAGGAGTACATTGTTTCCTTCCATCTTCTTTTCAATCGGTTGCAATTACTGTTATTGGTTGCACCCGTAATTCTTGTCTTAGTTCTTCGTTTCCAATTGTGTGATCTGAAAATGTCATCTAACAGTGTGCAACCATTTACTGATCGAATTAATGCCTTTCCTGATGTTCTTGTCTGCAATCCTTTACTTTAAGTGCCAATTATTTCGAACTGTACAATGGCATCGGAATGATCCGAACATTATAAACTATTATTTGAGTTGCTTTTTTTAGTCTTTACTTTAAGCAAACGGCTTACAGAGTAAGAGATTTGGAAATTCTTTTCGTTCATTTCACAAAATGTTTGTCCTACTTGTTTGTAAAACATTACATTCCAAATCATTTTGAAGTGTGAAATACGTGTTCGATATTTTGATGGTCAATGTCAATTTCTGCTAGAACCGGGCCTTTTTCCTACAAAAGCCATTGTTTTGACTTTGATTGGAAATTTCCAAACAATAGTTAACAAATTTAGATTCTGAACAGCCAATTGCAACTTGTCTCCCACATCTTGATATTTTATAGGAATACAAACTGAAAGTGAAGTTTTTGGCACCACATTTGACGCAAAGAGACCTCGTTCCAAACAATCCCTTTAACCTGGAGGATGGAACTAATGGTGATCAGGGCCATGTAATGATGAAAGCACGGGAGGGGGCGGGGTGCTCGGTGTAAGCCTGCCGCGCGGGGCGAGCGCCATCGCGGCTGCACCCGAAAGACACATAAATTGCTCTCGCGCTGGAAATTTGTCCCGATGAACAGCGGCTGTGTATTAGAGAGCGCCGCGATAGATGGCCTCGACAATAAATCGCGCATCGAGGGCGCGCGAAGGGAGTAGGGGCGACGGCCGAAGGGGGGGGAGGAGAAAAGAGGGTGGGACGGAGAGCAGGAGGAGCGGAGGTGGGGGAAGGGGGAGGACGGGGTGGAATATTGGTGGGTGTCTGGGTGGGATGAGGAGCAGAACGGAGGGGTAAGGGTGAGGAGTGTGGAGGGATCGGGTGAGCGGGGGGAGGAGCGTGTGGAGGGAGGAAATGTGGGGAGGAGAGCGGGGCGCGGCTGTAGTATATGGAGCGGTCGGAAGGGAGAGGAGCAGAAATGGGAGAGAGTGGAGAGTCATGTATAGAAGAAAGAGAAAGAACATAGCGGGGAAGGCCGGGTAACCGATAATTGAGATTACAAATCGAGCACAAGGTGTGAAGAGTATTACAATGGTGAACGGAGGAGACTAGCCAGGTAGTGCGCAGGGAGTAGAGTGAGATGGAAATCGCGAACAGTGGACATGAACAGGAGCATGCCAACAGAGACGCCAAGAGCGGCAGTGGGGCAGAGAAAAAGAAAGTTTGGAAATAGCAAGAGTATAAACGGATGGAGTGTTGTCAGAAATCGTGATGAAAGTAGGACGGATTAAGGTAAACAGGCCGATATGTCCAGAATTATCATTCACGCGTATACAGCGTCGACATTAATGAGGATGTTGAGATGAACAGGGAGATACCGTAAGGCAGTAGGGACAGTAAGATAATAGTTGTGAAGGACGGGTAGTATGAAGTATTTTGCGATAAGAAGGCAGAGGGAATACTGGAGTTCCTCGTGTCTGAGATCCCGCTGTATCATTGCCTCGCACAGCAGTATAGAGACTAGGTAGGGCGAGAGAAAAGGGCCAGGAGGGGAACACGGCAACGCAGTGTGGAGGCAGGAAGAAGCAGCGGAGGACAGAGTAGGAATAAACAAGCGCAGGTTAGGAGAGGTGAGAAGTCCGTGTGGGAAAAGTTAGATAGTGGAGAAAATTGGAGTGGGTAGAGCAGTGACTTGTCGGGGAGAGTGGAGAAGGGATAGGTGGGGCAGAGAGTGAGTAAAGACAGAGCAGCGGAATGTAGAGAGGCAAACGTAGAAATGACAGGCATGACGACAGGAGTGCGATGGAGCGCGGTGGCGCTGTCGTCGGCAGAAGCTGAGCGCGGCACGCGCATCGCTGCCTCTGCCATTCATCGGTTCATCGCCAGACGCCCCGGGGACTCTGAGGTTGTCACTGCTTACGTGGTCAAGATTCAAAATAGTCTTGGTTGTAACATTTACTTACATAGCATAAAGAAAGAAAGGCGGTCGTGAAAACAATCGACCGGGAGAAGTAGCATAGGGCATTAACTGTTGTCACTGCAGTGCCACTGACCCAGAGGTCTCAGGTTCGAGTCGCGACGTTGGCAGGACATTCGACACTAGCTACATAGCTAGATCGAATTCAGTTGCTGTCTGGAGGAGAGCTCTAGCAACCAGCAGCTCTGATTGGTAGTTTTCGTGGTTTCCCCAAGAACAACTAGGCGAACGCCGGAGCAGTACATTAAGAAACGGCCCACGGACCGTGCGCGATGTTTCCTTCTCCTTCCTTGTCCTTTCCTCCCCCTTTCTTACACACACTTACACTGACATGCAGTTACACTACTACACATGTCTGGAGACCGGTGGAGAGCTTAGAGCTTGTTCCGGCTGGGGCGGTGCCCCGCTGGTGGGAGATACCTTGTTGAGGAAAACCTGCAAGCTGATAGTAGGTCAGTCTCGGATTTCACCGTCTAGCGGCCAAAGATCACCCCCAACTCCCGAAGAAAATCAAACAATATACTTACGGAACTAATGACCATAGCAGTTGCGCGCTAGAAATCACTAAATCAATCAAAATAAAAAATGGAAATAATGTATTTCCAAATTTTAAGGTAAACCGCGTTTTAGAGGCCTTTAATAACTAAGTTTAGTCACCCGTAAAATACTGTTTCTGTGTCTGTCTGCTCTTTTGATCAGAGTGAGCTGTGCTGCAGGATGCCGGCCGATCACCTTCCACGTGTGGGAACTGCGATTCAAATCTCTGTGAATCACGTGAAATTTGTGGTATACAAATAGATTACTGGCGGGTTTGTTGGGTTTCATTCATTCCTCATTGCACCTTTCTTTATCATTCTTTCAAATCATGACGTTAACATGATCCATCATCTATCACTCATCCACCAAACACATTTGACCCGAGATATGGACACAAACACTAGGCATGTAGGATTACAAAACGGTATTGTTGTATGTGATCGTCAATGAAAATCTAGTTACCAGTACTAACTGAAGTATCATCACGAACGAACATAACACTGCGTTACAATATTTCGCAGTGTACATATGGTGAGTTTATCTCCACTGCGTTATCAGGTAAACACGCGCAACAAATATACATGCACGCATAGACAAACTCACAGACGTGTGTATTTTCATTACTCTCTGTCATAGTTTTGTTTATTTCGCATTTGATGTTTGGCATTGTGATAGATCGCACTTATGACAGATTGTCTGGCACTGCGATGTCTCCCGCTGACAAATATGGCACGCCAGCGTACGTCAGTGCTTCCCTTACACCCTTGCGAAAATAGCATCCTTCGGCAACAAACCATTGTTTCAGTAAATCGTCTTAACCGTAGAAAATTGTCTTTTTTTAAGAGAGAACGCGCAAACATTTCAGAGCTTGATAACATTCCTTGCAGCAGCCGCCAAAACATGCGCATAAGTCCTTGACGCACATACCTAATAGATCAACAGCCAGCCGTGCTGGTCTGATCTAATCAACAATCGGGCAAATTTCAAACTTCAACCTCTGACTTCATTACCGCGGCCCGCCGCCCAACAATATAAATATTCGGCTAAATATACTATTACACCCAACATAATATCCCTGTAGTAGTGTTAGGGTAGCTACAGTATAAAGGAAATATAGCAAGACCTTGTTCAGATAGTTTAATATTAAAATTTCAATAGCCTCTTATCTCCTATTTAATCGTACTCTTCGTCTGGACTTCAGACTTAAAAGAACACTAAAATGACACTAAACACTCTAAATAATGAGTACATACAACAATTTTGTTTTGTTTTAATTCATAATCTCGACACAATTAGAAAATTAAAAGAATAAAAAAATACTTTATATTACAGAATTTTCTTGTAGTATATAGATCATGAAATTAATCTCTGGTGACTGCGTAAAAATGATATGTTTTTGTACAATTCCGGGAACAAAAAATTACTGAATAAGATGACTAATCATGATTAGGATTTTTCTCTGTGGGTGACTTAAATTCATCCACAATTCCACGATGCATATTTCTGTTCTGAATCATGACCGTGAGAAGCACTGAACCATATTTCAATGTGATAGCTCGCAGCGGTACCAATCATATCCACTCTGTAACTCTTCGCGTGGAACAAATGAATTGTATTTGATAGTTTCATCGATTTTTTGTATAACCACGGCCACCAGAGAATGCTATTTAATCTGGCATTTGAACAATCACAGTGTAATCAAAATATCTGTCGTCACAAAAGAATGTTACGTAAAACATGAAAGGGAATTGGTTTTCCACTCAAATTGAGAGAAAGGTATGACATTTAATTCTTGCGACTTTCATTATTTTAATCAAAGACACATTCTAATAAACTCAGATATGTATAAAAATAGTTTGGAATAATAGTAATTAGTTAGGCGCGAACTCAAAATACGTAATTTTTTAAATCATTGTTGTAAAACTGAAAATAAGTCCAAACTGAAAAACATCGTCTAAACGATTCTAACAACCTGTCCTTTTGACAGAAACTACGTACCGTCCCAAAGTTTTAAAAATCGTGCAGAAACGTTTAGTAGATCACGAAATAAGAAACGTAAGTCCTGCACCTACACCGTTTCTATTCATGTCCTAAGTCATAAACAATATAAAAGTAGGTTACTAACTATAAATAAGTTAACGTAATAAATATAATAGATGCTTCTTCAGAAAGCATTTCCATTCTTGATTAGGTTTTTGTCCAGTTTCCCTGATCGCAGCAAATGCTGCTATATACCCTTGCTTTAAATCTGGACGTAAATGTAGTTTTACTATGCGCACGTTTTGTTGAACTCTCCTTTTGCTCGTAATGTTAGGAGTAGAGGTAGAGGTGAGGAACTTTTTTGTTAGCAATGAAGAAAAATCATACCTGCAATTCGTTTATCGATGCAAATAAGTTTTCTATATCTCGAGAACGAATATGTCTAGTTTTTTCAAATATTGTTAATCTCTCGCTTTTTTAAAAATGTTTATTTATTTATTTATTTATTTATTTATTTATTTATTTATTTATTTATTTATTTATTTATT
>BOPP01000102.1:2732411-2759760 GCA_017312745.1 Gryllus bimaculatus
AGGGGCGGTGATGGGGGCGGTGGCAGGAGTGGTGTGGCGTGGAGGGCGGAGGTGGAGCTTTTACAATAATGAGACGCGGGACGCAAAGGTGGCGCTGTGGCACGAGGTATCGTGTCTTTGTGGCAGTCTCCATTGCAGGACTGGACAGGTTGCATGGGCTGGACAGGCGACCACACGGACAGTGGCAGGCGGGGCCGGAGGATTAAAGACAGAATGACTGCGGACGAGGAATCTCTTGCTGTGAATACGTGCGGGCAATCAATTTAATGAGCCTGAGGAAGGGAATAAACGTATTTGTAATCGCCAATAGAGAAAGTGTGAAACACGTCACATTGGTTTTAAAAGAGAAAAACTACAGGCAATATATATGACGGTACAGCACGTACACGCTGTCGAAAGGATTTTTATTTAATGATGTATGACTGTTTTTGCTGCTATTGTTTTGAATTTACAGTCGTAGTCTATTATCTTCTATTCAGATACATTGCCACGGTGTTATGCATATATCAACACGCGATTATTAATCTACGTCTGCCATCTATAATTTCAAATATTATTTTCATTATAAATGTTGGTTATGCCTCACTTTTATTGAATATTGTAAATACATTAACTACCGAGAAAACATTTTTACATTATCCTTCAAATCGCAAAATTCTGTGTTTTTTGACGTACATCATATCATACAAAGAGCTAAGTCCCTGGCGTTTAAGATGCGGTGCGTAATTGTAAACCCCTCGAACTGCATTTAGTTTAGTGTCATATTAAAGCTCGAGGAGCGATTTAATTTCATCACAAGATGACTGTTGTGACGTCTTTAAAGAGTTTTCTTATATAATGAAAAAGCAGTATCAGATAGATGTAGATGCGTAAGAACATATTTTATGCGAATTATAATAAACTATTGCAAAGTCAGTATCTAATCTTGAAATATTTTTGTTTTCGTTTCCACAGATATTTATATTCACAAGATTCGTACAAAACCATCAGTTCACAAAATGTTTTTTAATATATTTTAATGAGCTTGTCTTAAAAGAACTCTTAAAAACTGTTAACTCTACAAAATGGAAAAAAATAGTTTTCATCAGAAATGAAGCAATAAGAGAAAAACTCTAGTATGAATACAGTGTGAAACAAATACCTTTGTACAGAAGAATGGAGAGAATATGTATTCTGCACTCTATACGAGCATATTGATTCCACCTATGGATTAGTATAATTCATTGCCTTGAAGTATACCTACATTCACGCTAACTCACAAAAATTAGAGTGGGAACTATCGAAAATGGATGATCTGATCGGAGCCTACCACGATAACAATTGTTACCGGATATACAATTTCGCATTAAGGGACTCATAATTCCGTATGCTTCTTCCAAAAATTGTATTACCGACTGAAATTCCAAATTAATTTCATTTTTAAGAAGCAACTACCAAATACATTAATTCAACATTCCTGGATAAAACTGAATGACGAGCAGATAAATTTAACGCAATAGTTTTAGCAAGCGTAAACCGTGAATTCGTTATCCTCTTCTAGTTCACCACTGAGACCATACGTATCCATACGTACGTCCATTACAACACAACCGCAAGAGAAAAAAATGTTTGTGTCTGAAGCGAGAGTTAGGGCTTGCCACCCTTCCGCATAGCGGCCGTCTACTGTATTTGGTCGGCCTAAACGTCGAATACCAGTCCGAAATACGTACTTCCCGCGTATTGTGAATTGAAGTGCGCTCCTAAACAGTCGGGAGAAATTCAGCCGCCGCGCCGCCGCGACCGCCGTCTGTCCCATTTGCGTGCCAGCACTCGGCGATGGGAGTGGTGGTGGGTGTCAGGTCCACTTGCGGCGCGCCGAAGTACCATCGTTCATCGTCTACGACACCCTTTCTCTCCCTTTTCCCTTATTACTCCTCTTCTCTGTCAGCCCTTCTCCTGCACCCTCTCTCACCTATCCCTTCTCTCATTCCTCCTCTCCCTCCCTTCCCACCCTCCCCAACTCTACCTCTTTCCCTCCTTGCGTTTCCTCATCTTACCGCCTCTCTCCCCTCCCTTCCCAACCTCCCCTCTCTCATATCTTCAGATCTCCCGCTAACTCTCCCCGCTCTTCCTCATCTTACCGCCTCTCCATTCCTTCCCTTACCCTCCCTTCCCATCCCTCCCCTTCAGTCTCTTCTAACCACTCCCTTTTCCCTCATCTTCCCCCTTATCTCCTTCTCCCTATGCATCTCTCCCTCTTTCTTCTCCTCTCCCTCTTCTCCCTACCACGTCCCTCCTTCTTCTACCATTCCCTATTCTTCCTCAACCTTCACTCCATCTTCCACCCTCCCACCTCCTCCATCTTCCCCTCCATTCCCTCGCCTCATCCCCTCCCTTTCAGTCCTTGCGCTAGCTCCCGCATCGCGCGCGCCGCTCCAGGCAGCAAATCCCCGGAGGCGCCGTCGCAGCCGGCGGCGATTAGGCGCCACATAAATAGGCAAGTTGCGCCGCTGCGGGGCGGTCCTCCACCAGGAGATGGAGAGGGACGGGTGAAACGGTTGGCACGTGTGGTGTGGGCGAATAGGTATCAACAGACAGGAGAGGAGGAAGGTGGTGAGGTAAGGAAAGGGATGCGGTGAAGGGGTAATGCCGTCTCATTGGTGAACTAGAAGAGGATTACGAATTCACGGTTTACGCTTGCTAAAACTTCGTTGAACAAAATGATATTTTGATTGAATGAAATAAAAATATTTATATTTTAAAAAAAATCATTTATATTGAACCAAGAGTATTTTGATAGAATCCGTAGGCCTTTTGTTCTCACATTTGCCTTGCCTACAAAGTAATATTGGCCATCAACATGCTTCATAAATACAAGTATCGCGAGTATGAATGAAACGGGATACAATTACTCTTGTTATCAACTAGAGTAAGTAACATACATCTTTGCGTTAAAGAACAAATTTACAAATCTGAAATTGGAGGAAGATTGCAAATAGTGTCAATGGTTGCAAACAGCAGGTATCACTGAAGGGAGGGTGATCAACATTAAAGAATAGTCTAATGACGAATGTAATATACTCCACAAAACTGCCTTAAGTCGTGATTTCAAAGTGTGGTAAACGGGCTGTGAAGTAACATCATTTGGTCCAACCAAACCGAAAGAGCGAACTCGTGTGAGGCGGAGGCCCTGAGGACTCGCAACACTGGGAGCCAGCGCATGGGAGGAAGATAGCAAGCAAGTAGCACAAGACCGGCTCAAGCACCTGCGCCAACCCTCCTCTCCAGCATCTCCGATCCACCCCTCCCCTTCACCCCGATCTCCTCCACGGGCGCATCGGCGGAGCACAAACTCCCGCTAACATACGAGCGCCCGCACCTCCCCCACGCCAACCCGCATGCCCCCGCCCCCGCCCACTCCGCGCCGATCCGCCGGGCAGGGAAGCGGGGCGGGGAGGGGGAGGGGAACGGGAATACCGTAATATTTTACGTCCCGCCCTACTTTATGAGTCTTTGAATTTATTACCCATAATTCGCTGCGAGGTAGCCATTTAATTGGGCAACGCCGCTGTGCTGGCGCGTGTTTCGGCGTTGCTCGAGCGCACCCCACCACCCCCTCACCCTCCACTCCATCCCCACCCCCACCCTACTCTTCGATGTGCTCGACAGCCTCTGGCCCAAATGCGGGTTCCGTGTTGGGGTGCAGGGAGGGGGAGGGCACCCTAAAAAAATGCGCTTGACCATACGGTGCACCTCTAATTACAGCAGGTCGCACGATGTTTTTTTTCTGCCGTGTTTTTTTTTATTTCTGCGCGCGTCGCGGGCCTGGCGGTGGCGGCAGTGGCCCCGGTTGGTAAATTACAGGCAAAACGCGCATTAACGGGCGGCGGATTACCAGGACGCGCGGCGTCACGCTGCGCGAATGGCGGCTGTCGACGGGTGGCGCGGCGCGGGGAAGCGCGACGGGGGTGGCGCGACGCGGATGGCACGACGCGGGTTGCTCAGGGTGGGTGGCGCGATTTGCATGGCACAACGCCGATTGCTCAGGGTGGGTGGCGCGATATGTATGGAACAAAGCGGGTTGCGTGGCAGGGTGGATGGTGCGATTTGCATGGCACAACGTGGGTTGCTCAGGGTGGGTGGGGCGATTGGTATGGCACGACGCGGGTTGTTCAGGGTGGGTGGCACAATTTCCATGGCACGACGCGGGTTGCGTAGGGAGGGTGGCGCGATTTGCATGGCACGCGCGTGTTGCTGAGGGTGGGTGGCGCGATTTGCATGGCACGACGCGGGTTGCTCTGGGTGGGTGGCACGATGTGCATGGCACGACGTGGGTTGCTCAGGGTGGGTGGCGTGATGTGAAGGAAAATTCAAAGTGAAGGTCCGTGATGTTCTTGTAAGGAAGAGTGGTAAAGAAAGATAAATGTGATGATACAATACAGCAGATGTAACAAGCAAATCAGCAAATCATCAGATGTCACATGCTACGTACAATGACATAAAACAAGAAAAGTAGTGATGATGCAAAAAGCTCCCTTTCATCAGTAAATTATGATCAAAAAAGAAAAATGTTCTTTGATCCTTTTATAGTCAAATCTATTCTCTATAGAAGTAGCAATGTTTACAATGTAATCATATAAGAAATGTTATTTTATTTGAAATGATAAATGAGATTGTTACTGTTTTTAACTACTTTTTTCTAGGTAGAAAACAACTGGTCATTTGAATAAAGATAAATTGGAATGTAAATTAAAAGGAAATAACACATTTCTTCAAATATCTCGTTGGACATCCAGTACAGTTGAAGGAAATAAGAAACGGCTCAACTGTCTGTAGAGTAGCGCAATAATCTGCGTTCTCATGTAACGAGGGACATGTAAAATATCTTTAGTACCATTTGTGCAACTGAAATAAAATCGAGAAATCATCTGGTAAGATGCAAGTTGAATATTTGTCTCAAAAAGGTTGATTCTCGCATTCATTACGTCACACTAGTAATGCGCAAACTAGTAATTTTGAGTCCGGAATAGTGGTGGGAAACAACGAAAAGAGACGACGAGGGGGAACAAATATGGCAAGATGTGATATGGCTCGATAATTTGATATCCTTTAGAGCGACCTTGTGCGAGCAACCGAGACATTGGCGGCGAGAATTTCCAGCATCCAATGAGATTAAATGTTTGTAAAGGGATTGATGTGTTCGGCGGGAATGATGTCACAACCAGCAACGCAAATGAGTTGACCAATATCTGTCCAATGAAGGAGTAGCCGGGCGAGATGGAATTCCAGTAACTGTAAGTTAACGGGCTTGATAATGGGGACTTGTGATCCCTTAATGTGATGTTGAAACATTGAGGTGATATTGTGTAATGTATAATGAAAGCCTAGGAGCGGTAACAAGGTTAGACGCACTTCGACGACATCGAGATATTAACATTAACGAAAAGCGAGAGGCTTGCAGTAGCTAGTGGCATATCTCATAACTGATACACGCTGTCATGAATTTATAACTGACACAATCTGATTATTACTTTGATGGTTTTCCAGAAATTATTGTCACGTTTCCTTACATCTCACATTTATAAAACGTGTTCTTAATAACTAGATACATTACCATATTTTGCGACAATGAGGAACATTATTTTCTAAGAACGTGACTTTTAGTTTTATGAACTGTTTTTCATCTTTTATTTCAATTCAATGTGCTGTGTTAATTTTTTCAGATATTATTTTAGATACTATTATTGTAAAACAATATTCAGAGATGTGGTAAAATTCTTGGAAGTGTGCTTGAAGCTTTTGTCAAGCGTTTAAATATGTTTGGCGCTTAACGTTCACTAAAAGACAGCAAAATTCGTAAAAACGTTTTAATGTTAATTATTAATGACACCTGGCAATAGAATTTTTGTAACAAATAACGTGAATGGTGTTCTTAGTTGAAAACTGAATTGGAATATGAAATCAAGTTTTGTCTTTCAGACTCAGTTTTCTTGGGACACGCTATTACCTTTCTACGGAAATGCTTGAAAACGCTGCATATTGATTATTTTGATGTAACTTCATTTAATTCTTCTGCAGATGTAAATATTCAGAAATAATCGAAACGTGTACAAGGAATTGTTATACGTGAAACTGAATTTAGAAATTTCACCTCCAGGAACAAAAAAAAAGGTTCGGAAACGTTGCTGATAAGTCATGCTCGAACAGATAGAATTCCATTGCGATTCTGGCCAGTTGCGTCCAACACCAAGAGATCTGGCAGAGTGGAAAGTCGCTTGGATGTGACTGCTTGTTGTGCTAGGTTCGTGAAACTTTGTACTTTGCGTGAATTCAGAGGAAGAAATGCCTCGTAACTACGAAAAACATCCAAATTCGTTTTGTTACATCTGTGAAGAATTAATCTGAAATCGCAAAAAGGAACCTTCGTCCTCTGATCAAGAAGTGTTACGAACATTATTTCGGGTACAAGGTGTGTGAAGAGGACCACAAATGGGCCCCGTGTGTGCTATATGAAGTGTGTATCATTCCTGACAAGCTAGTTAAACGTTTCACGACACAGGTCTTTTGCTGTTGTCATGATTTGGAGCGAATCATCAGATCACACAACAGACATTTATTTGTGATTGACAAAAATAGTTGGAATCATCTCAAAAACGAATAAAACAGCAATATTATAAATTGACACCTTTTATAAGTCTTATATGCCTAAGTGAAGAACTGCCGGTATCATTACTTTCTGGGAATGTGACATTGAGTGAAGGAAGCAGCAGTGACGAACTTTTAGAAGGTAGAGAAGGAAATATCAATGCTGAACCAGAATTTCAAGCCTCCTGTGGCTCAAATAAGTCACGTGCTTCGTCTCAAGGTGATCTCAACGATCTTGTTCGTCATTTACATTTGTCGAAGCATAGTCCGATCTTTTTTATTCGTGACTAAAAGGATGGTATCTTTTTTCGTCTTCACGATAGTGTGATTCTTGATCTCCAGGTATTTTTCAAAATATTTCTACAAATTACAGCCTTTTGTAATGATATTGAATCCGTTATGAGGACTCTGTGCCATGACTTCAATGTAACTCAACGACGCTTGCTCATAGATTGTTGCAAAATAGCTCTGAAAGCAGTAGTATTCCACAATGGAACACATTTCATTGTGTTCTGATTATTCATACAGTTAACCTGGAGACATGAAAAGTTTAATCTTTCCCTCACACTTATAAAATAAGAGAAATACAAATGAAAAATGTGTGGAGATCTCAAGGTAATTGCAATTCTGCTAGTCATGTATCTCGGGTACACAAAAACACAGCTACTTTCTAAGTGAATGGGACAGCAGAGACAGTTCACTCCACGTGTTCATACAGTTCATAAATAAGTTTCATAATATTCAGAAAAATAAGTTAGAAAAAGATCAAAGCATAAATGTTGATGATAACTGAATCATTTATTTTATGAAACCGTCATGCACTAATTTTACGAAATGACAGCAGTCTATCAGTCAACATCTTTGACAGAATATTCTATTTTTCAGAAAGCATTGTATATTTCAATATTTTTATTGAAGAAAACAGTTTACGTACACTCTCTTGGAAAAAACATTCCACATGTAAGTCAATTATTGACTCTTGACTGGTTTCTGAAATAAACGATTCAATTAGTGTCTCTTGACTTGCGTATTTCTAGACAAAAAACAATGTGTTCTTGTAATTAGGATAATGAAGTTCAAGCAGTCAAACAACTAATAATATTGGGACCAAAAAGATGTTACTTACCCGGAGCATTCCTTAGTGCCACGAATTGAGAGTAAAAAGAAACTGTAAAACAGAAACAGTTAATAGCTGTGTATTTTTATTTTTATTTTTTATAAAATCAAACATTTTCAAAATGCAAACAAATTCTCTTTTCAACACCCTTTGCAGCACAATGTAGCCCTCGTTTGTTTTTCAGTGTCCCCACCGCGGCGTGGTCGTTTTTATCACGAGCCCGCTCTCGCCTGTACGGTATTGATATTGGGATTTTTGGAGGCCTTTTGACAGTTCGCGTTGCTTGTCATTTGTACGTTCGATTCGTGACAAGGCGTCCGGAAAACCGTTGGGATTTACAAAAGAGGGAGAGGAGAATATTAATTCCGCTGCGCAAATACGGCCATGACATACTGGACGCCTGTTCGACACGGCACGTTACGGTGCTAGGAAGATAGAGTGCTCGAATCAATTGTGGAGTTGTTAAAAATGGTGCAGGTGCTCAAAGCTCACATTTTCCATCTTTGTTTAATGGAGGTCACATAACAGCCATTCTTCAAGGTATTTGCAGGGAGAGAATCAAACACGGTGCTTTGTCACAGCTAGTTCCTTTCCTTCGACTGATCAATTGTATGCAATTTTATTGTAACGGGCGTGCAAAATCATATATTTTACACCAATATTGTACCTTCATCTAATGCAAACGTATAGTATATTGAATTAAAAGATCTTGTAATAACTAAAGATTTTCATTATTATCCAATTTGAATGGTGAACACGTGAACTTGCTCATGTGTTAAACAATCGTTTAGATACTCGAGTATTAATACAACGTAGTTCGTTAAACGTACTATTTTTTTCAATTTATTAATTTATTTTAGGCCACTTTAAAACTTTTCTACCAACTTAAACACCCCCTTTAACTGTTTTAAAAATTCTTGTATCTAGTAGATCTTGAACATATCTTTGTTTAAATTTAATGTCTTTTATTTTTTGGAACTGGGCCTTTTAGGATACGGTGTAGTGTCGATATGTCATTTCCACTCATCGGACTCTATATTGTTCTGGTTTTCTATCTAAAGTTTTATAGGTCCAATCTTAAGTCCTGCAAGAATGACTTGATGTCTTCTACTGATATTAAATTTTGGGACCTTTTTTTCTGCGCCTTAATTTCCCACTAGTTGTAATTTGGTCGATGTGGCCTTGCATTTGAATTTCAATATTCAACTATGAGATAATTAAACTCCCATTTAACCTCGAGCAGTATTCCATGGATATGATTTTCTAGAGCTTGATGCATTGTTGCAGATTTAGTAGTGATATCTGGTTTTTCAATATTTTCAATGCTGAAAAATAATTTAAACAGATTCAGGCGGTTATGAGTGAATTGTCATTCCTCTGATTGTGTTAAGTCAATATAACAGATTCGAACAGTAAAACATGTCTAAGTCGAAACCTGAGTAAGGAAGAAACCTGCCTTCTCCTGAAAATTCTCAGAACGGATTATTTTCCAGTACAAAGTAAACTGGATTAGCCGGAATTGTTTAAAAAGTAAACACTGACTTGACGACATCATTCTAAGAGACACAACTGTGTTTGTCTACGAACCTTCTTAGCTACACCATCGCCCAAACATCGTGTTTCCCACGCTTCTCGTAGGATAGCCAGTGTTCATTTGTAATAGCCTTCACACGCCTGTGATATGGAAGGAGAGCCGCAAAGAGCCATCCTTTCACAGTTCTTTTAATGCGCGCTTGGCGTTCATAGTTCTAAATGCTTACTGTTGTTCAGTCCGACGACTTGCAGGTATTGTGTTAACCAAGTGTTTATGATGTCAGGCGGCAAATGGAAAACGTTAACGTTTGGTAAGAGAATTTGCTTAAGAACGAACAAATCAAGGTTTTGATAAAAAAAATTGGGAAAACCTAAATGTATGACACTTTAAAAACAAATAAAATCAAAGATGAGTGAATAATTCTTGTAGAAGGTTGCTACTGTTTTCAGGAGAAACAAGGCTAATTGGCGTAGGGTAAATCATCAGATGAATTCATCTGTCCCTTCAAATATGAAAGAAAATAATACTAGTATTTCTTTCTATGGAGTTCTCTGTTTCATTAGATTTGAATTGCGTTTCTGTATATAATTTTCTTTGTTCTCCTGGGACGTCTTTGTTTCATTGAAGCGTAGTTTTAAAGTAAAGTAAACTACTCATACAACTGTGTCATTTTTGAAAGACTGGTTTCCTGAATTCAAAGTTTTTTATTGCAAACCTGAATAATCCAGAAAATTGTACAAGAGAGAAAACAATTTTGGACTCAATTGAATCCGGCTGAGGCTGGTATTACTGTATTATTAAAATGCAATTCCTTCCATCTGACATTAATATATTTTCCGAATAGGCAGTGGAGATTAATTGATCACGCATACACGTTAAGGACCACGTCGAAACACGCTAACGGGTGACGAAATGTATGATATGAGAATTGAAATAATTTGTTGAGTACATTGTTGGCGTCAATGTCGTTTGAGTGGTAAGTTTCAATGACCCATAAATAGGGAAAACTGGTCAAGTTGTTCGCATGGCAGCACAGAGTGTTGCCCAAACGGAGAAACAAGCGGGAAAACAACGAAGCTCTGCCCTCAATATCGCGGTTTTTGTCGAGGATAACAGTGTTTCCACTACCACAAGCCGATTACGCTTCATTAGTTGGGATTTACCAGATTCTCCTCGCTCCATACGCCTCTGCTTTATGCTAGCTGTCACGCCGGTAATCCAATGAAGAATGAACTTCGAATGTTGTAGCACGACGTCAAATAGAACTGGTTACGTAATTTTGAGTGCACACATTTCATTATATTCTCGCCATTGCTGAGCGAATGATCCACTAATAATAATGAGCACATAACGGATGTGTACGTCACACTTCCTAACGTATTGTATAACGACACATAGCAAAATTACGTTACAGTTTCCGCCCTAGGTAATTAGTTATTGTCTTCCCTACAATGCTATATGCGGTGGTTTGTGGCATTGCATTACACTGAATCGCTGTTATAATTGAAATTTGGAAGTCCATCTGAGTGAACAACTAGTGTCAATGCCAGAAAGAGATCTGCCTTGTAGACGAGTTCTATTGTAAATTGACGCGAGTGGCAGTGAATTGTTCATTTGTTTGAATAATTATTGCAAAAACAGATGTGCTTATTGTTACTGAAACAAAAAAGCTTTGTGCATGTACTGCGTGAATAGCAAGCAGTGACGTATATTCGTAAATTAGCGTTTTGATGCAATGTTGCGTTGCTTTCAAAGTTTCACATCGGTGCGCCATGTATTGTTGTCAGTTATTTTGACGGTGTTAACGAGACAAAGAAAGGTATTTGTAAAAATAAAGTGTATTTGATAGTTGATTTTGTTTTGTTCTATGTCATTCTTACCGAAAAAACTCTTACTGTGCACGGTTCATTGATCTTTTAGCAAGTAGTTTGAAAACCGTTACATTGCCTTGTGAGCAATTTATAGTCTTATCTTCAAGTATTGTATTGCTACAAGTTTTCAGCCGACATCCCACACAGCTTTGTGGAGAGAGGATTCAGTGTTTGAAATCTTATCGTGTTTAGCTTCACGACAATGTCCTTGGGCTTACTATTCTGATGGCATAGCAAGTTGTGAAGGACTCTGGCTTTAAGGAGTGGAGGATATATATATATATATATATATATATATATATATATATATATATATATATAGAGAGAGAGAGAGAGAGAGAGAGAGAGAAAGGAATAGAGATGCTAAAAAAATCCTAGTTCAAATTTCAAGAAAAATAGTAAAACAGAGATTGTAGGTACTATCTCTCTCATCAACATCAATACCACCAGCTAAGAGTTCAAATCTAAATTTTCAAACGTTGACAACTTGGTAACAACCTGTTTACAACAGCACTTTCTGTTTACATGACAGATAATAAGAAAAAAGCTGCATCACCCCTCTACAACTTGCCATTCAACACTGCTCCAATACTCACGACTTACACCACTGGCCACGCTTTAGTAGACCTCTGGCGGAAAGCAGTGTACGAATAATGAGAGCAGTGAAAGGAATAAGAGTAAATAAAAGCCTTAACTCTTCATTACATTTGCTTGAGAACCTCCATAATTCACCTTCTATTTCAATACTTTGTGCCAAGGAAAATAGGGTTCATTATGTTTCTTAGCCGATAAGTAAAACAACTCACGATTTCAAAAGTTTCTCTATATATGTCGACGCGCTGAATCCGAATCAGAAGACAGAATTTCATCACACCTCCAGAATTCCAACAAAGTCTTCAGTTTCTAATAATCGGGAAAAAAACTCCTATGAAATTTATTTTTTGTTTTTTTTGTTTTCGAGGGTTGTTTTCATATCCAAGATTTGACACATGTTTCTTTATGTACAAATATGTCAACGCGCTAAACCTGAATGGGAAGTCAGAACAATACTATCACCATCCAGTTTTTTTAATCTTAAAAATAACCGTGACACTGTAAATTTCAAGGTAGTTTTTTGCGATTTAAAAAAAAATGGAAGGTGGAAGGTTACTAGCTTCAGATTCGGATTCAGTTGAACGACATACATAGAGAAAAAATTGTCGATTTTTTGGATCTGACAACTTTTTTTTTAATTTTCTGTGCCTGTGTTATTAGATATCCAGAATCCCGAACAGTCTGAAGTTCGTACCTATATTCCTAACTTATCGGCGCGATGATTCTCGTTTCACATCACCAGCATTTGATTCCTTGACAAAAATAACACCACAACTCGGCGGCCACACCCGGTCCCCAACACCCACGACCTACCGCCAGCGGCCGAGACTTAGGGTGCGTCCGACTCAGGAGGGGCGAGTCCAGCGCCACCCAGCCATACATCACAACTCCCTCGCGCGCGCCGTGAGCTGCTTGCGCGAGTTCCCAGCTCGCTTCATTCATCACCCGGCGAATCATCGAAACTCGGGGCCTTGATCCCGTCCACTCCTAACGGCGGCGGGGACGCGATAAATCGAAACGGCGAGCACGCCCACGCTCAAGCACGCCCGCGCACACACAATGGCGGGAATCGCCGCGACCCTCGCTGACGCGGTTATTTGTTGCGGCATATGCTGCGACCCCTCGCGCTGGTGAGTAGTACTTCAACGGAGGATGTAGGGGGTGTCCACAATATCTATGCATCGCGACGCTAAATTTACCGGGGGGGGGTCGTTGGGGGCCGGATTAATATGGTTACGTGGGGGTTTTGCGGCGGTGGTCATTATGACCGGTGCAGGCTAGAGGGTGACTTGTAATTTGTGTAGATTTCTTCAGAGATTTACTGTTTGTTGGGAAGTGATAATGTTTCGACGCAGGCTAAAACCAGGTGGCCAAAATATGTTTTACAAGCGTTGGTCAATAAAGGGAAAATGAAGTATACGTGAGGTTTTGAAAGACAGAGTAATAGATTCTCTACAAATCCAATGTGAGAGCAGCAGAACTAGTAACTTTTCGATAATACGTTCAAAATTTACAAAAGACAAACAATATTCGGCATCTTCCTAGAACTACAATATTCAAGAGAGATTTATCTTCTGAATAAAATCTTCTCTTCAAAATTAGATCTTTAAACGACATCATGTACGATCTTTTCAAAATACGTGTATTTTTTGCGAGAAATATAGAAAAATTTTAACCTCAAGTTTCCCAAAACGGCCTTTTGTTAATTTTGGGACGGATAGCGCTAAATGCACTAAATAACATGACACAAACAGCATTTTTCTGTATTCCTTTGCTTTTAAAAAAATTGTACATGTAATTATTTTGAAACATTTCTTACTATGATTATACTTACATTAGTGGAGACATTTATACATTTCATTTGTTAGTACAAGCGCTTTAAATAATTTTTAATTAAGTCTCTCGAACGCCCAAAAGCTTATGTGCTCATATTTCAGGAACATTAAAGCAATTTTTTCTAGAGCAGCATCAAATTCTCCGTCGAAAATTTGCAATGTTTTACTCTTCTATAACATTCTTGAATTCGTATTCAATTGTAAGATTAAGGAACCGCAAAAATGAGAAAATGTGAAAAAAAAATACTTTTTAAGGATTGGTAGAAGTATGAAGAGGGTGGGCCTGTACTGAGAAGGTAGCTTAGACCAAATGTATTAGAAATATAACTGGTGGGAAAGAAAGTCTGTTCCATTCTGTAGCACCTCTAGTTTACTTTAAACAATGATTGGATCCTATAGTCCGCTATATAAAACATGTTTTTCATTCTTAGGGAAGTAGTGAAAGAAAAACAGCACAGGTTGATTCTTTTCTCCAGAGTTCGCGATAGTTTTACGACTGTTTCCTCTGTTCATAAGCGTCTCTGTGTTTTTTCAAATAAAAGGTTTCATTTCCTCGTGACGATCTGTTTTGACGTCTAGTATTGTATATTGTCTGAATGTTGCTACTGGTCGCAAAAGAAATACACAGTCCAATACCTTACAAGAGGAACTATGCGAACGATGTGGAACAAAATTTTCCCTCGCATACGTAACACAGAAATATCACCTTATATGAATGCTAAAACATAAGAAACTGGTATCCAAAGACGGCCATTTAATATTTAAATAATGTGTAAATTACATATTATTATTATTATTATTATTATCATTATTATTATTATCGTTGAATTGTTGAATAGTTCGGTTAATTGATTTATAACCATAATGCTCTTATTTCGTTCGGAGAAACAAATTACACTCAAACTTTGCAAATCTCAATTGTAAACGCAACAAATGAAAGTAAGGTTCATAAACATTACCAAACGCACGCATTCAAAATTATGTTTTATCTGTTTTCGTGGTTGTATATTAATGGTAGCTGCAAAATTCCCGTCGCGGTACAGAACAGTTTCATGTAGGTAACATCACAATGAGACCTCAGAACTTAGTGTTCAGGGAATATCGATTGATTTTAAAACATATTTATCTCTAAAGAAACTTACGTTCGCGAAATTCATGGAAATTAAACAAACCTTATGAAATACTTATAAATATACTAAGTTAAAAAGTAACTCCGGAATCAATAAAATACGATAAGCATCGACAATTTGTAAAAGGGTAACAGTTGAGAAGAGAGTGTCCGAAATGGCTGCAAGAAATTATCTAGAAAAACGAATAATGATAAAATATTGAAAATACCATGCTCAAAGCACTTCATACTGTAATCGTATTAAAAAATGTTGTAAAATGCTGATAATATAATTCGTACGCGACTGAAAAACTAAATTTATTAGAATTAAAATTTGGCAGCAATACTGAAAACTTTAGCATATAAACGAGAGTCTTAGTTACAGGACATCATGTACAGAATCAACCGCAAGACAAAGAGCGAGAATTAGTACAAACAATACTATAATAAAACGCAAAGACCTGAATATGGATACCAACATATCGAAAAGCAACAGTTCTCATGAAAGTGCCGAGCGCCCATCACATCTTCACCGACTCTTTTACGTTCTTCCACAAGGCATCCGATAACGCAACGCCAACCACCCAGCACGCATTCACCTTTTCATCTCAGCGAGTGCAGGGACGGGGGGAGGGCTAACTCTGAAAAGCCGGCGGGCGACAGCCGGGCGGTAGACGGCACTGGACCTCGCGCGGAGACAGACGGCAGCGGCGCGGGGGCCGCGGTGTTATGCAATATTAACCAGGCGCAACGCCCCCGAGCAAACGGAGAGGAAAGAACGAGAGGGCATAAAAACAGCGGGGGACGGGGGAGGGGGTGGACGCAGGGGGAAAAATACAATAACGGCCAGGGGCTATCGGCGGCGAGCGGCCACGGGCCCCCGCGCGTGGGCGGGGCGGGGCAGATAATAGGTGTATGCGAGGCCGAGGATGACAGGAAGTGAGTGGTGAATGTGGGGGTGGGCCGAGGGGGGGGAAGGGAAGGTGAGGGAGGGGTCCTGGAGGCGCCGGCGCCCGGGGCCCGCGTCCTCTGACCGCTTTGCAGTTGCCGCCGCCCGGGGGACGGGTAAGGGGAGGGGAGGACTATGAGATGTCGTGTGCGTTTGTCCTGCAAGACCGCGGTGCGAACGGTCAGGGCGGAGGCGGGAGGTTCGGCGAGGTCCGGATGCGAGGGGTAGAGGTGGGGAGCGAAGGCGCCTCGATAGCGGTACGTTTTAAGCGCGCGGAGGTGGAAGGCAGAGAAGATAACAGGTAGGCAGTCCGATACGCAACAATCGCGGGAGCGGGAAAGGAGAAAGGAGGTGCGTGAGGAGACGGAAAGGAGCGAAGGGGATGTTCGTTCCCCAGCGGAGGATGAAAGAGGGGAAGCGCGGCTTCAAGGAAGACAGAAGAGGAGTGAACCTACGGAAGGATGGGAGTGGAGAGTCGCGTGTGGACAGAACCTGCGTAGAGCTGACGGAGAGCTGGGCAAAGTGAGGGAGGTACTAGAGGAAAGCGGATGGGGTGAGTAGAGGGGGATGGAAGGCATGTTGGAGCAACTAAGAAGCGGGTAGGGTGGAGATGAATGAGGATGGTACTGGGTGGTGCCGGGGATTGGGAAGGGTGGATGGCAGGGTCGGGAGAAACGGGCGGGGCATGGGCAGCTAGAATGGTGCTGCGTGCAGGTCCGGGGAATAGATGAGGTGGAGAGAAGAGGAGACAGAGGGCGAGATATGGGAGGTCTGGGGACCGGGACTGAATGGAAAAGGGAGAAGGCGGGTGAAGCGCTATTGGATGGTGATGAGAGTGGGGGTGGGGACATGGGCGGTAACGCAGGGCGGGGAGGGGAAGGAGGGGCGGGGTTGGGGTATGAAGGCGAGACCCAGGCGGGACAGGGGCGGGCGGGAGAGGGGGGGCGGGGGGGGAAGGCGGGCTGAAGCGAAGAGGGCGGGGAACGGGGACAGGGGGATGTAGGGGCAGAGAAGGGGCGGGGCGGGGGCGGGAAAGGCCGTGGGAACGGCGGCGGCGGCGGGGGAGGGGCTGCTCGCTAGCCGCGCCGCGCGGTGCAGAGTACGCGCGTGGAGGGAGGCGTGGGGCGTGGTGACGGCGCGGGGGCGGCGATGGCTGTGGTGGAATGCGTAATGAGCGTTGTGCGGTTTCCTGGCGCCGGAGCCCGCGGCGGAGGTGAGGGAGGTGCAGCGGCCAAGCCGGGTGGCAGGCGCCGCAATGGGGAGTCAACCGACTCAGAGCGTGGCGATGCACATCGATCAATAAAGATGCGATTGCGATTGACGACGAGACATGAATGCGAATGTGAGATTGCTACGAAAATTGTTACGAAAGCAATGTTGCGTGAAGTAAAAAGTACATTTGGGTGAACATATTTTAGAAAGTTTTATATAGAAATGATTAAAGTAAATAATTGGATATCTTGAGGATTTAACACCGTGGATAGACAAACAAAATGTAATACTTGAACTATACACACGATTACTCAACATATAGTAGCGTAAAAAGCTTTGAAGTGCAAACCTAAATTATAAGGGTTCTTATCGTTTAATGCATTGTATAATGTTTCTAAGGTTATTGTAATAGTGCAGAGAAAGTAAGTTCTTACAGTCAAGAACATTTAATTTTATACAGAAAAGTATCAATCTAGATAAAATACCATTTTCATTTTCTTCGGGTATAATACTGTTTCTAATTAACTAATTTTCAATTAAACAAGCCTTAATGAAGGGATTTGTTGAGTATCTTGTACGGGGAAATACATAGCACTAATTTATAATTCATTGATAAAGAAAAAAGAGTAAATGATATTATTTACCGATTCTTGTTAGTTCACCTCTCTTGGATCCACCTGTCCTCTTATTAATCCCTCACTACGTAAATGGATGATGGACAAAACTTAATTCTTTGAAATTTTTAAAAGAATTCATCTTCTTTTAAATTTAGTTTACTGTATATTTCCGCAATATACACGCAAAAGAAAACAGTTTATCAATATGTTGATTGACTCAGACAGGTTCACCGTCTAAGACCTGAACAAAACAAGAAACAAAAGTGTACATTCTGCCATTTATACATTTCATTAAATTCGGCGTAAATACTTCTTAAAAGCACAAAAATACTCATAATGCATTCAAAACAAGTAAGATCATTTCAATAAAATGAATGTCTGAAAACACGCCAATAACATTGAATTGTGTTGCTGTTTCAGGTATACAGTCAAGGACAAATGTACATCAATATTGTATAATGTTGCATTATTTCAGTGAGAATGAATGGATTAATGACTAGTAAAACATCATTACATCTACAATATATGGTTCTTAGGAATGTCGAATAAACACAATTAGAAGCAATGGAAATCGCCTCTTTTCTACCATTACCTTCTGCCTTTTGAAGTGTGTTTGAGGCCCATTTTTCAGTAGGAAGAAAACTTCATTCAAAGCATTAAATGTGTTCAAAATAAGTTACATATTTATAAATTACTCTCCACACCCAAAAGCAGCAAAAACATTTGATGATTCATTCTTTTGAAACCTTTTAAACAACTGGTAGGTAATGTATCTATGTTCCATTTTTTTCAATGATGAAAATGTACATGAAACAATGGTTTCCACTTGAAATGTGTATCTATATATCAGGATAAACCTGTTTTATTGCTATTATCTACGGCTTCTGTACAGTGGAAGCTTCATTTACTACCCCTGTCCTGCATAAGCACTGCATGTAATTCCCCAACCCTTGTATTTAAATCATTCTTTCATTTAAATGACGAAAAAGCAATATGCACACAAATTTAAATGACAACCCAACGCAATATCCCTTATTCCCAAAAACTCATTTACAACTATTATCCAATACAACACCTTGTACTAGCCCCGCTCAATTTGGGAAAACTGCGCAGTCATTGAATTTGCAAACCATCCGGCGTAAAAGGAACTTATAAATCATTAACGCAAAATAAACAGCCCATAATCTCGTTTCACCGCAACCGGCCGTGCGACGGGGCAGGAGGCCTATTCAATTCATATTCATCACGGGCGCCGACTGCCGTCCACTCGCGGAGGGGAATCTCGGCAGAGTTGGGGTGGGGGTGGGGTGGAGGGGAGCGAGCAAACGACAAGGTACGAAGCCGGCAGCGACTACGTGTGGAGAGATCGGGTGACAAATGCAAGAGGGGTCGGGGACGGAAGAGAAGGGAGAAAAGGGAGAGGAATTATGCGGGGAGGACGTGGGACGTGTGAAAGCGCAAGGCAGAGAAAGTGGGAAATATCTAACAAAGCAAACAGCGTAGGAAAGAGTATAGAAGAAGAATGGAACGGAAATAGGCGGTTGCGAGTAGAGATAAAAAATAAGAGGCAACAACGAAATAAACGGGGAGAGAAGGTGCTGGGAAAGTAGAGACGTGAAAAATAGATGAGTAGAGTAAATCCGACTTGTTAACATCAAAAAAGAACTTGGAGAGTGATATACCAAAGAAGGAACCACTAGGAGAATAAAACAGCAAAGTACGACAAGGAAGTCATCGGGAAATTGAAACATCGAGACATGTAGGAGTCGAAAAGGAAAAGACACATAGAAAGAGGCGAGAACGAGAGAAGGTAAGTTGAAGGGAATGTGGTTTATAAACATGGAAGAACAAGAGGAAAAAACGTAAATACAAAATGGGGCGTTTGAGAACGATACGACAGGTCGGAGGTGGAAGAAGAGGGTAAAAGAGGAGGGTACAAATTAAAGTAGGGATGCTGGAGAGGCAGGAACGAATCAAGACAGAATGGAACAGCCAGCAGAGGTTAAGGTGATCGAGATGCGAGCATAAAACATGCCGACTGTAGGAAACGCCAAAAGTGGAAGGTATACTCCGAGGAAGGAATATAACATGCGACAATGGACCAGGCTGGTTAGGAGAAGCTGAAAGACATTTGGTAATACGAGAGGCAAAGCCAGGAAAAGAAAGGTTAAGGGACAACATCCCGCAAGTGAGGCCAACGGTTGTCAAGTAGGTGACCGGTCGCGAGAGACGCTAGTAGTACACAAGGGTAAAAAGAGAGGAGAGAGGGCTGTGCCACACACATAAAAGAAACAAACGGGAAGTGCCCAGGCGGCGAACGGCAAGGCGGTTTCGAGGCGAGGAGCGAATACGGCACCGGCAGGGGGAGGCAACACGTGGCAGGTGCGCGGCGGGGGGGGGCGGCACGGCGTGGGTGAGGCGCAGGAATTCGAGCTGCGGCGTGGAGGGTGCGGGCGGGCGCATTATCAGCAGTAGCTCAAAGCGCGGGCGGCGCGGCGCGGTGGGGCGCGGAGGGGCGCGGCAGCCGGGTGGGTCCTTCCCCTCGCGGGATTACGTAGCCCGCCGCCCTTATTAAGGGCCGGCGGCGCGGGGGGAGGAGGGGGGGAGGTGGCCGTGCGGCGCAGGTGGGGGTGCAGCGGGCGGGGTTTGGCCAAGGGCGAAAGAGGAATGCGATGCGAGGAGGACGCGATGTAGAGGCGCGTGGTGGCATTGGAAGGTGGAGGAGCGAGGGAGGGAGGAGGGTGTGGATTGTTCCAATAATAACACTAGAATATATAAGGGTGAGATTGTAAAATTACAGGTTGTTTGAAGTATGGAGGAGGATGCTATTTAGAAACCGAGCTGGGAGGCAATATAGAAGCATGAGAACCACATTGCAGTTGGAAGAGAAGGGAGAAGGAATTAATGCAGGGCGAGGACAGTTGGGTGGAATCTGAGGATTCAATACACGATGAAAATTTTAACTATGGTTATATATGAACTAGCTGAGTTCATGCGTCCATATACATATAAATATTTGTTTTTGAAAGTCGATTCATATTTCAAACCAATTTGAAACGATCGAATCCTGAACTGACCGTTACATCATTTAGACGCGGCCCTGGGGTCGGTTATTCTAATATTGCTTCTCGATTATTAACAAGAAGAAATTGGAGCCTTGAAATTAAATTCCATACAGTTATGGAAAATAATAATTAATTAAAATTTCAAACTAGTCGTGTTTTGGCTTCTTTCTGCTCACACGTATCCGCGCTTAAGAGTGGGTGTGCACAGTAAAGCTAAAGTACCGACAATGAAAGAGAAAATTGGAAAATATCTCGTAACGTAGATTGCGTCGAAAGTAACAACTCTAGATCCCTTGTGAGATCGAATACCGCAGGACTCGACGCTGCCTAGGATGCAGGTTTCTTAATTGAGGCCAGTGGTAACATGTGTTGTAATGAGACATGTTGCGGATGGCACGCGCGCACGCTGTTTTTGTGTCGTCCAACCTACAAAATTGCACATTTTTGTTTTATGTCTGCTTGATGCGTTGTGAGTTCGAGTAATTCACTATTTATAACTACATTTTACTCTAACCCTTAACTTCTGTTATGGGCCTCTCAGACCTAAACGAATCAATGTTCTTCCGCTACCTCCAGGATTATTTGAGTCTGATTCTAGCTATTCTCTGAAGCTGATTTTTTTTGTAGAGACTCGTATAACTCGTGTAATGGGTATACAGCTTGCATTATTCATTTCTACGTTTTAGTGGTTTCATGGCGATGAGAGATCCAGACAGCAGTTACGTAAGTTTTCTATAAATTGCTTCTGTTATAAAAATTAGTTTTGTTGCGTTTGATTGCAGAAAAATATTGTTTGTTGTATGAACAATGGCAGATACATCTATAAGACTCAGTGTTAATGATGAGAGGTTAAGTGAGTATAAAAATTCAACATTCAATTTCATGAGTGATTTTTTATGTACAACTTGATTTCCACAATTGAAATGTTCAATTTCATTTCATGATTACTCTTGTACTAAAATTTTATTTTATGTACTTTTTCTTATGGCCATTCTAATATTGCTTATATGATTTTACTAACTGACATTTTTAAATGTATTTTAGAGGATGGACTTTCCTTGATTCACCTTATAATATATGAAGATGCTAAATAAATTGTAAACAATGTAAATGCATGCGTTTATTTCATGCATATTCTCATTGCTTACTATAAGTATAAAATACATTTAAAGTTATTTCTGGGCCTGTCGTTCCCACAACAGTGGTTACGTCACAAAAACTGGCGTAGTGGTTAAAAGAAAACTGCGTAGCTAATACTTAGAGAGATTTATCAATGACGCATTATAAATGGTGCAAAATCGTCGAAGTGCCAAGAATATTACGTAGAGAAGAGATAAATATTTAACCATTTAATGTAAACATTCGGTTTTGTAGAAGAGACGTTAATAGAGAAAAATGAGTTTGCGTTTAACTACATTGGCAAGAATATGAGAAATAAATAAGCATAAAATATAAATATTTTAATGCTGGAATCCAAGGAAGGTGAAAAATGTCGAAAATGTAAAAATGAAAATGGTGAATACAATATACCCAACATATTTTAAAATAGCGCGAAATTTATGTGTATTTACCTTCATTTGCATGCAAAAATAAATTAGTAAAAAAAGAGAAAAAAATACATTATGCAGTGTATACGTAAATATACGCCGAAACAAATTAAAAGCTGTATCAATAAATATAACAAAAATAACATTGAGAAATACGAACCACGAAAGTGTATAAATATAATTCAAAATACATTTAACTATTAGTATATTTTTAAAATTGAGCATACATGTCCCTACAACTATTAATATAAAAAACAAATTACCTCATTAGATTCGTTCGTATATCAAGAAATCCGGAAACGTAAGGAATTCTATGAACGTTTCACTTTTATGGCTAAAATACCTAACGGAACGCCTTTCTGTCTGTAGTTTGCTTCACTGCCCCTTGATAACGGCGTTTTTCTTTAGTTATTTATTCAGGGTACTAAATACTTTGTAGTTAAGTATAGAATAATCCAGTTTTTGCAATAAGATGGCCTCATACTGGAATAATTATTGCTTATTTTATTATGACTATTTTGGTTTATTATTGTCATCAAATAAAAAGCAAAAAGCTGAGCAAGATCTGCAATACCTACGACCCCATGTATTTCAATACTATCTTCCAATCAGATATACCTCTGAAATATTTGAACGAGTGAACTTGTGAGGCTTTATTGCTGACATTACACTCCTAATGAAATCTGTGATTTAAACCCGTTCTGTGTAGTACCGTGATATTAGCGGCACAATGTTATCCTCCTAATAAAAATACATAGAAACATGACTACTTTGTATAATTTTAAATGAAAGCTGCGACAAAAAACCTCAAATGTACAACTACTGAATAATACTGACACCCATCATCGCATCAAACAAATTTAAAACGAATAAGTTACGTTCCCGTATTATGATGTTAATGCAGGCGTTCATGCAATCTGCAACACACAGTACACACCCTTCTGTGTGTGTAAAAGGTAAAGGTACCCTTGTGCAAATGCACACAGGCCGATGTGGCCTTAAGTGGAGATGAAGGAAGGGCTCCACCTATTCGTCGCCATCGATACAAGGAGGTTGTGTGGCGAGCACAACGCTCCGGCCAACCTTACCCCCAGGAATGATCCAGGTACTTCCTTGAAAAGGCGGCTGAGCAAACTCAGACCCCGCCCACAATGGGAACCACTATTGTGCGTGAATTGCAGTGCATAGATCGGAAAAGATGGGTCCTAGACCCTTAGACCTAGCTGTTCATGTCCGCGTGAGAAGATACACCGTAAATCTACTCACTGAGACCTTTACTGGTCGTTCTAATACATTTTTAGAAGGTACCCCCACTTTGTGGCTAGGATTGGCATAAACGTTCAAAATTGTTTTCAAGTGCTATTTTTACTTTTAAAACCATGATTTGCAAAGTGTTCACACAGATGAAGCATGGTATTAAACCGTATTACTGTATAACATTATTTGTGATAGTAATTGTGCAATGTTTTAGGTCAAAGTATTCTGCAACTATCACACACTGATAGAGACCACAAAATATATCGTACACATATTAAAGAATCATTGAAGGCGTATTTATGAATAAGTTAACACAACACTACGAACATGAAAGCAGGGGATTTCGTTCTACGAGGGGGGGAAATCTTGTCAGGTAGTGACCAGATGGGAAAGCATGTGAAAGGAAAAAGGGACTGGGGCATTAGAAATGGCCGAAGTCCCATGGCAGCCTACCGCCTTCGAATAAAAATCTTCAATTATGACTGAATTACATTTCTCACTCCATGAATCTTTTTTGCTGCTAGTTACCGGGTATTAACATCAAAGACACGGCTATGAATAATTGTTTATAACACCGGGAACGGGAAGCGAGGGGGAGATTTGGAGATTTCCGTAAGGAGAGAGGGTCCGGCGGCGCGTCCTGGCCAGGCGGAAGGGCAGAGGGGCCGCGAGATTAGAGGTGGCATGCGAGGGCTGAGTCACGACCGAGGAGGGGCGAAGGCGGTGGCGAGGGGCGATAAGAGGGGGGGGCGACGAGACTGCGCAGGTGGCGCTCGTCCGCTTCTGTTTGATCCTCTCGTATCAATTTCTATCTCGTTACAACCCCCGCGGCGGCGCGGCGCGTGGAAGTGCGCGCTCGCCCGGCCTGCCTGCCTTCCCTGAGCAACCGAAGCAACCTGACGCAACGCGACACCGCGGTCCCTTTCGTCTCGACCACCCTTCAGTTCCAGCAGCCCCTCTGCTGGGAGGCTGGGCCTGAATCTTGGGCCGCAATCTGGGCCTCTTTGAGCGGCTTGACAACAGTCGCAGTCGGCTTCGCCTACAATCACAGTGGTCGAAGTACGAACTGCGTGGGACGGGAATAAACAGACGGTTTGATTGATTAGTATTTCCTGGCACGTCAACTTCTAAGGTTTTTATTCCCGTAAGTATAGCGTATGTTTTCATCGGAAGAAGTGGCTGTGATGTTTTTCCGCGGGATGGTGAGATACCGCGCTGAACTATACGTCTACTTATGGAGTTTCTTCAACCAAGTATCTCCACCTAGCGGGGAAGTGCCTCTGCCGGAATAAGCTCAAAGATCCAGACTGGTCTCCCAACATTTTTGGTAGGGTAGTATATGTAAGTGTATCTAAGTAAAGGGTGAGGACAGGGCAAGGAAGGAGGAAAAATCGCGCGTGAGCCATGGTCAGTTTGTGAGGGTACAGCTCCGGCATGCGCTTGGTGTTGATCGGAGAAACCACAGACGGATAAATTCGACTTAGCTAGTTAGTGTCCTGCCACCTTCCAGACTCGAACACAAGGACCTCTGGGACAGAGGCATTGCTCTGATATCAGTTGATGCCCTGAGCCACCTAATCCGATGCTGATGGTTTAATTCTACCAAGAATTTTGTCAAAGTTCTTAGATGTAAGTATACTTTTAGTATGTAATACCTCTTATTAATGAAAAAAAATCAATAACTATATAAAAACTTCTATGTTCATTTTCTAGAATTAATTCGATTTACAGCATGGCTATAATTTAAAGCAAATAAAATATTATTTAACCTTTCTAACATGTGCCTTTTATTCAGAGTATAAATATTAGTTGCTATCAAAAAGAAGAACTCCCTTCGTTACACTCTTCATTGCAATCGCTTTGGAGTTTTGGTTTCAGACCATATTACTGTATGTGGTCATGTTAGCTGCGTGGTGGAGGCAGTTACATTTTACATGCCGCAAAAACAAAATGGTCACTCTGGATTTTGATCCTTTAAAATCTACGCATTTCAACCGGGATCGAACCTGTGATCTGAGGGTTGAGAAGCCAGTAATCACCTTGAGGTTTTCAATTAGTCATCCACATCGTTGACATCCTTGTATCGTAGACATCTCATTTGAAAAAATATTGCTCACCTTTCTAAGAACTCAATAGCTAATCACTCTATACCTTCGACATCCATTCCGCCCTATTCACACAGCAGATGTTGCTGTAGAGGCACAACTCCGTACACCTAATCTAAAATCTATTAGCACCATGCTTACCTATTCAATCACATATCGCTTACATCATCCTTGACTCTTCAGTCATCGACTCCCTTTCCACCATGCTGAATCTGCTCTGATTCCCTGCCATCGCTGTCAAACCAACATTCATTTTGTGCTTTACGAATTAACCTTCCCCATTACAATCCTTGCACCGGTAGTAGAGACCTCTCGCTAGCCATGCCTTCTAACAGCATTGGCAGGGTCAGCTGATCCTGTCAGCTACGACCTCTTTTGAAGTGTCCCCCCTTTAGTTGCAGTGTTTCGTCTGCTAATGTTTATAATCCTACTTCTGTGATTGCGATTTTTGGCTCAGCTTGTCTATTCGGTAGTCAAAATTACTAATGATATAAGTATCCTCTTTATAATCGTAGTCGTTTCATTTGAAAAATGGTCATAGCACACATCGACCACCTACCTAACAACCAATCAGTGTGTATCTTCAAAGTATATGTATTCATGTTTTGAAGTATCCATTATCATCTCTCATGTTTATCGACCTCTCCTTACATACAATCTAAGGGAGATGACCAATTAACGCTTCAAACCCGCTATTTGCATAATCATACAATGTCTAGGATTATACGTCATCGTAATCACTTACGTAACGTAAGAGATTTTTCTCTACCATTCATCAATTGAAGAAATGGAGTTATCTTTGTTTTACCTTGTACCTTATTATATATATCCTTCGAATAGATACGTATAAGCCCAGTACTATTTCGAGAGTATAAATTTGTGTTTTGAAATACGTGCGGTGAGCCTGCGTTTGTAGAAAGAGAGTTAATTAATGCTACGAAATTTTTTCCAAACAATGTGTTGTTGAATTAGCAATATATGTACTCGGTTAAAATAATTTAACGCAGCATGGTGTGTTCAAAGATAGAACAAAAATAATAAGTTACAGAACAAATAACTCCGTGAAACCGGAATGCGAACATTTCACCTTTTCCCTCGTTCATTTTGCCGCTACTTGACTACTGAAATAGCATTTGTTATTTTTCATATAATAAACTGAGTGGTAATATTGCCTCAAGGAAAGCATAAATACAAAAAGAAAGATACGCATTTTGCAACACACAAAAAAATGAACATTATAAAACCAATCTAGCCTAATACTTATCCAGTATTTTCTCCACGATCATCCACGCTGCTGGAAAATATGACAGGCATATAAATACAGAAGGGAGACCAAATGATTATATTGTAAATTATAATGCAAATAAATTAATAATAGATTATATTGCAAATAATAATAAAATATAGTGCAAAAATAATAAATTATAGTGTAACTGAAACCCACTATAATAAACCCACACACTATAAAGAATGTACTTCTTTCAAAATGGTATGCATTATTTTAAAAATTTCATTTTACCCTTGAAAATGACATCATTCAGTTGAATTCTCGAAGCCTTTCACTGCCTTTCTGACCTGCCCACAGGCCGCGAGACGCAGCAGTGAAGCTCCGCAATATCGCCTCCGCCGCCGTCACCCCGCTCCGCCCCAACCCGCCTCTCGGCCGCCCCCGCGCGCGGCGAAAGAGCCCTGTCGCATGTGGCACGTGGGAACGCGCTCACGTGACTCGCATTCGCAGTCGTTATCGAATGTCCATTTACAGCGCAGCCACACACGAGGGCGATTGCCACGTGCGAGGATGGCGGGGCGATCGCACTCTTTCGGCAGGTAGCTGCGCTCGGTCACCCTGCGTGGCAGCGGCGAGGGGGCGGGGAGCGGGCGTCCGGAGCGAGGGTGGGCGTTCTTGGCGGGGGT
>BOPP01000102.1:2763932-2821418 GCA_017312745.1 Gryllus bimaculatus
GGGCGGGGATTCGGAAGTCGGGTCGCGGGGTCGGGCGGTGACCGCGGGCGGCGCGGAGAGAGCACGGCCACCGCAAGAGCGCGGGGCGGCGCGCGCAGCCAGTGCCCGTGGGAACTGCGCCGCCCAGCGCCCGCTCCCGCCCCGCCCCTCGGGCACCACCCACCGCGGGGACAGGTCCCGTAACGCAGCTTGGAACCGTTTCCCGCACACTTCGCTCAACGCACTGCGCCTGACATTCAAGCTGAGAATATAAGCATGATTTTGAACGACGTTGACGATTTAAATATTCTGCAGTTTCTTGTTAAATAATACCAACAGCATATTACAATGCAAGGAAAGATTCTTCGCTACACATTTTTTTTATCCCGCCGATATTGTGAAGTCAAGATGTCAAAGGCAATAATATTTGGGTAGTAACTTGTAGTACTTTCACATTCCTTCTCTCTAAGATTATAAAAATTTAGAAATAATCTCGGAAGGAAATGTTAGAATATGCAAACGCTTGAAGGTCATGCAGTTGAAACTTAACGCTTCACCGACTACTACGCGTAGCAATTTAATTACTCATTTTGGAGAATTAAGGACGAGACGACGACAATTTTTCTCAATTATAGTTTTGTTGCGAAGCGCCAAATCGAAAATCACCTAGGAAAATGGACTTTCCTTACCTATTAACTTTAGCATTATTTTTCCTAGAAATCCAGTTTCTAAGGGGAGAAAAGATTCTTCACCTCCTCGCATTCTTTCTACATATCCCATTAAATCTGTTGCATTTATAAATGAGATTAAAGAAAAGTGATTAATGCAGCGAATAGCAATTTTCCCCCATTTCTTTACAATTTCACCAAGCAACGTAATTACAACTTATTTTTATGTTCACGAAGGAAATCCCATTCAACATTACACACAATCATTTTCTTGTACAAATAAATTCTTACAGAATCTCAAAAAAATAGAAAACTATATTTTAATATATAACGAACTGAATTTAAAAGTCTGGACTAAAATATGTTTCTTGCAATTATTTAATCACTAACGCCAATCAGTGCGTAATGTCACTTTTATCTGACCCTACATAGAGATACTGTGCCATATCAAAATATGAGAAAATCTAACCGGAAAAAGCAATTGGTTACCATTATGTCAAAATTATGAATTATGTCTAAATTAGCTACAATTTAAGAAAACAATTAGCTAATAGAACTATACGCAAGATTCTAAACCTACAATTAAGTACTAGAGAATCACTTCTGATGCGAAGGGTATGGCTGGATTGATATGATGAAATCTGTAGAATGGTTGGATGTGAAGCTTGAAATGATATCTGTTCCTCTCCGCCTCAGTAGAAGACATATTATCATAATCTAATAGAAGGTGTATAGTTAATATAGAAGAAAATAAAACAAAATTTAGACACAACAGAACTTAACGGAATGTAGACAAATGAGTCACAAACTTCATCTTGAAGTTCTTGACGTATTGTCTACATTGTCTTGACTTCGTCCTAATATTACGCAATTATTACAAAGCCATTCATATAGCATTAATCACTAGATCTTTAAGGTAGAGTATCTAAGACATTGTTAAAAGGAAGACGCATCGCATTGCGTGACCTCCCCATCGCATCACCAGGGAGAGGCTGCTCTCTTCGTGACAAGTAAGCGACCGGCTCGGCCACCGTATCCGCCAACGGCTGCACCGCAACCCTCCCTTTCCCCCTCCTCCCCCTCCCCTTCTCTCCCCGGTCCCCCGCCGCCGCCTGCGTGATCGTTACGCGCGGGCCGGCCGCCGCGCATGCGCCGTGCGCCCCAGTGCGGCTGATTGCGCGGGAGGGCCCCGGCGCGGCTTGTCAGCTGGCGGTTGCGGATGACGGCGACAGCTGACGCGGAGGCGGTACAGGTTGTGGGAAATGGTGATGTCAGCTCAGTAGCCAGAGTGGCTGCGAGTGTACCGACTTGTCGGTTTCAATGCTTGAGGGATGGTGATGTTACGATGTGTCTGTGTGTTGGTGGAATGTTGGGATCACACCCACGTTGTCAGTTGCGGATGACGACGGCAGCAGACTCGGTGGCGGCGACGGCCGTGGCGGTTGTGGGAAATGAAGATGTTAGGTCAATAGTCAGAGTGATTGTGAATTTGTAGGGTCGACGTTGATGGTTGGTGTGATAATAGTATAATTGTTGATGATGTGCTGAAACCATGCCCATATTTTGTCAGCTGGCAGGATGGCGCTGACAAGTAACGCGGCGGCGGTGGGGAAATTATGATGTTAGCTCAATATTCAGTGTGATTGCGAGTGCGCAGGGTTGTCGGTTTACATGTGTGATTGGTGTTAATGGTGTATGTATTGGTGGTGTGCTGAAGTAACACCCACGTAGTTGGCGGTTGCGGATGACGGCTAAAGCCGAAGCAACGACAGCGACAACGGTGGCAATTGTGGGAAACGGTGATGTCAGCTCAGTAGTGAGTGTAGTTGCGAGTGTGCAGAGTTGTCGTTTCAAATTATTCATGTGATTACGGTGCATATACTGGTGGTGTGCTGAAACCACGCTCACGCTGGCGGTTGGGGATGAGGGCAATAGCTTACGCGGCAGTGACGACGGCGGTGGCGGTTGTGGGAAATGTATATTAGATCTACAGGGGTTGAGAGTGTACAGGGTTGTCGGTTTGACGGTTGATGTGATTATGCTGTATATGCTAGTGATCAGCTGAAGCCACGCCCACGTCAGCTGGCGGATGCGGATGACGGCGACAGTTGACGCGGCGGTTGCATAACTACAGGAGAAATTGGTTGTACGCATGATGCAGCAGTTATAACGAACACATTAGTGGCTTGGAATATTCAAATTACTCGTTTGTTGAATTGCTGATTACAATAGAGGGGCAGAACCGTATGCAGTGAAGACCCTGGAATCGTATTCCTGCACACGTACGCTTGCGCGGCTCGAGTTGATGAGTTCTTGGCAGTCCGGGTGACACCGCTTTGTTGGCTGAGAGGCCGATAAAGAAAATGAGGAAGCCTGAGACATGACAGGCAAAACGCCGGCCTCTCACACAACGACACGGCGTCACCCGGACAGCCAAGAACTCGTATTCGTGCAGTCAGTAGGGAAATGCGAATGACGGGGAGTGCTTGAAATGCAGCGCAGGATGCAGCAAGTGGGATGGTTCAAGTTGACTGATGGATGGATTGATTGGCTTTTCCAGACGCGTCAACTGCGAAGGTCATTAGACCCGTTAGTTGTCTTATAAATGTTTATCGCGGGAGGGGGCAGTGAACTTTCCCGACTGGACAGAGAAATCCGGCGCCGATCTACACGTCGATTGTGGGGTTATTTCCCAACCGCATATTTTCTCCGATGAACGGGGCACCACTCCATCCCGGATAGGCTCTGAGCTCCCTACTGGTCTCCCGACATGTGTGGTAGTGTAGTGCATGGAAGTGAAAGTGTGTGTAAGTGGCGATAATAGGAAGATTAACGAAATACCGCTCAAGGTCCGTGATCCGTTCATTAGGGTAACGCTCCGGAATTTTCATGGTATTGATCAGAGAAACCACAGAAAACTAAGTATTAGAGCAGTTGGACGTTGGAATTCTCCTCCACACAGTGCCTTAATTCGTCCTAATAGGTAGTGTCGAAAATCGTGCCATCATCGAGAGTCGAACCCAAGGATCTTAGTTACACATTAATAATTGATGCCCTGATCCACCAATGTCATTGTGGGTTAAGCATGGTAACCAGACTGATTGTAGTGAAATGGACTCGGCGTAGTGGTTTGACTGCTGACAGCAGTATGGGTGTGAAAAATAGCAAGAAACTTACAAGACCACGTTCACTATACCGCAATTTATTGCCGATAGCGAATTGACTAATGTGTTATTGCTGTTAATATTTGCGAATGTTGGCTGGATATTTATTATGGCATAATTTTTATGGCATATTAAGAGATCCAAAGAAAGCTGTCTGTCGACAGTAGTTTGCGGCAAAACAGCAGCTGCAGGCCACATCTGAAACGCCTGAAGAGTGATGAGAATAATGATCATTCACGGCCAGTGTTAGAAATGATTTTGGTAATTTGAAGGGTATTGATTGTAAGCTGTATTATGAACTCAGATTCAGGATTTCAGTGACAATGCGTTGCAGGGATGTGAAGTAAAGCCAGTGCCTGCTTTGAGGATATTTTTGATTAACGGTAATGCCAACACTGAAGATAGAAAAATAGAGTTCTTATGACCAAGATACCATTTTATAAATTTGGATTACTGGGGTAGTTTACCCTGAGGCAGCAGTTACAGAAGCTGATGTAAACTTCCAATGATTGGAAGTTAATGTTGTTAGGCTTTGGCGAATAATCGTTGATTGTAGTGCTGAATGTGGCAGAAGGAGTAGAAACAGTTGGTAGTAATTCTGTTTCTATAGCCACAAGATTCGAAATGTTTTGACACTCACTTGCTCATTACCGAATTCGCTAGTGATTTTAGCCCTGAAGGGTGATATACGAAACAGAAAAAAACAATGTGTTTACGGCGATGTAAAGGAGCATACTAAATGATAGTATTGTTGCAAATAAAGATGACTCTGTTAATCACAGATGATGTGATATGATTTGTTGATGAACTTAGTTTGGGGAGAGACAATGTCGCTCTTCATTGCCCCCACAAGTTCTTTATGATAAGAGTAAGAAATATATGTGGTGGTGACACAACGGCCAGGCTATAAAAAATATTAGTGGCTTGTGAAAGCCTAAAAAGCATTTTTTTTGCGCATTTGGAGATATCAAGTGGCTAAATATTAACACAGAAGCAAGCAACACAGAAAGTTATGAAGTCAAGTTTCTGGTAACACCCTTTTTTAGAAATTTGATGTTAATTCTAAAGACGTTTATTGAACGGAAACTACTCGTTGATTTTGAAACTAGTGCAGTATGTTCTATAAATGTTTTTAGTTTTTAATTTCGTCGGACATAATTCGGTAAATGTTTATTCGTCTGTTTTATGTAAGACTTTTGTATTTACTCTAGAAGTGGTCGGATCAAATGTTACTGGTAGGAATACTGATATAGCCAAGGAACGTTTAAGGAAGGAGACCAACATCAGAAGTTCCTTGAGTTTGTGATAACGTCAGCTGCAATGTCGCTGCTGGCGGCGGGGAGAAGTGGCTGGAGGGAAGTTAAAGGGGAGAAAATTACACAGGGGAGAAATATTTAACCGTAGCGAGAACGGTAGTCTTTAGGATATGATTTTTAATGTTGCAAGAGATTTAAAGAAATGAATTAGACCATACCTATTTATGATTTTGGCATCACGAGGAGAATAATAAGGACTTTACGAAAAACATATTGATAGTGGGAACGTACCCAACTTTCATTGTATTTTTACTTGCAGAAATATCCTATTACTGGAGAAATTGTAATAAAATATAATTTTTCCTTTTCACTTTAGAATAGTGTCGTTAGTTTATAAATTAATTTTATGTTATGACAAAAGGAAATGTCCCATTTCTATACGTATTTTTTTTGCATCTTTCGTCGATTTCGACTAAATTTTGTTTACCCTTGTACGTAATTTTTAATACATTTTTCGCTGATTTCATCGATTTTAATATCATTTTAAAGGTGCTTGCTTCAAACAATATATACGAAATGCAACAAATTTTCTTCACACAATTCATGAGTATCGCATTTTATATATTTTTGCTCAGATATTGCAATGTCAGCCGATGTATCTGAACTAAGGTTCCTGTAACACCTACCTGGGCCATTATCGGTTCGACCGATTTCGGGATAATTAGAGACTGACATTTCCTGATAAAGAACAGACCAAATCAAAATTTTGCAAGCTGAGTGCACTTGCACGATTTGACGCCTCGATTACATCAGTAAAGTATCCAGCTTGAGTGGTTCATCTGAACTGGTTTTGATCAGGTTTCTACTGCATTTTTCTTTGCTTTTAGTGTTTTTTTAAAACATTTTAAGAGCATTTTACAGATCATTTTTGGAAATGGTTTAGTCATTAAAATCCTTCCCCTACCTATTACTTTTACGACTGAAACACAAATTCTTCTTAAGACAAAGAAAATTTATACGAATCAGTCATAATATGCGAAGACTCAATTCAATTCAATTCAATTCAATTCAATTCAAGACTCAGTTAATGTACATTTAGGTACTACTTACTGGATAACGAAAGGTAATGACACTGTGATAATACACGTTAGATGCATTGAATTGTATCTTCTATGGCTTATTAAAATATTTTATTTTCACTTATTGACAGAATCTTCTTGCAACGTTTCTCATAAAATCATGAAGTTAAAGATTTAGAAAAGTTGAAGTTAAAAAAGAAAATTTTGTTTTCACTCGCGCACACACATATCCTAAGCATACTTTCTTGAGAAAAAAGGATAACTTTTCAAATGAACTGAAATCATACTAAAATGTTTTCTTATACAATTCAATGTTGTTAAATTTGTATTGTCCTTTCGTCAAATCACTGCTCATCCTTTGGATCTCCGAGTTGTAGGTTTACTCCATAATTCACATCATTAAGTAGCATTTCCATTACACATGGACTCATTCGGTGTAAGCCCCTAATGTGTTTTGTTTTTTAACAGATCCCTTAAAAATATTAGACAAAAGTAGTTTTGTGTTTTTTTAATCCCTATTAAGTAAACATATTCTTTGAACGAGGTTACTGCATCCTCTATTTTCAGGTCGTTTTCTTTAAGTTACGAAATTTTAAGAAGCGACAGAAAAGGTCCCAGTCTATTGATATTCCACGCCTCTTCGATCTCCCATTAATAAATGTTTAGTCTTTTTTTATATTCCCATATTTGTCACGAATATACATCTCGCTTGTTCACACGTATCTGAAGATTTTAGAGCTTCTCTTGCTTCCGTATCCGTCCGACATTGTTTTGTTGGACATGCTAAAGTTTTAGCAATAAAAGCAACGTTTCGAGCAGAAAAGGATTTGCCGCTCTGTTGGATATAACTCAATCACTGCATGAACCCTTAAATTCGGCAGAGCATATAAAATGCATATAAAATGAACTCATGGAATGCATTTTAGTCTTTATTAGCTCTTCCCTTAACTTCACACCATGAGCCGCCACTGTGTAACAATGTAGTCGCACTGTATGCGTTTAACGACGTTGCTACGGAGATATGTTTTTGGAGACATGTTTTTGGTCTCATACGTTTATACTCGTTAATAGCAGAGTGAGCGTCGTGTTGTCGCAGCTGATACTGGAACAGTTATTATCACATATACTACGCGGATTACTTTATTTAAAATACTTTATGTGAGAAATTGTGCTAAGTTTTTGAACAATTTTTGGACAACAACAAGGGTAAGGATCACTGCAAAAATTCTTCAAAAGGTTTAGTTGAACTTATAGGCTACTTACTTCAAAACCTTCAACATACAATCACAAAATTTTGTTTAATTAACTATTATATCGAGGAACATTATTTTTGTAAGCATTTGGAATTGTTTATAAAGAGATATACAAATTATGAACATTTAGTCGATTTTAGTGGACGTTGTCGCACATACGAAATAAAATAATTAAATATGGAATAAAAGGTTTATGGTGTTGTGTTCAGATAACTGATTTGCACTAATGTCAATATATACCGTGAGAAAAGGATAGGTAAACCTATTGCCAAAGATTTGGCATCAAATACAGTGAAGAAATTGGTGCAACCATTATTCACCAGTGGTTATAACATTACAACTGAAATTTTTTATAGTTCATTACAATTACAATATTAGTATCACAATATAAAACTATAATTACGAAATAGTCATTTATTGAAACCTGAATACGAACAAAGAAGAATGCTGCAACACAAAGCGACAGCAAATTATTTGTAAAAATCAAAGAATTTATCATATGAAAATTAAAAGCAATCGTAGATTTATTTTTATGTTACGAGAATACCAAAACCGTTCTTTCTGGTTTGTGAAGTAAATATAAATTGGTTATTTTGATAGATTATGGAATTGCAACAAATAATTTTCATATAAATATTACATTCAATATTTATACGTAGTCCAACCTGCAAAATTCGGGGGGGGGGTACTGAAATAGCAAAGAAAATATCAAAATGCCACTGTATGAGTTATTCGAAGTTTACTTCGAACTTCATGTCTATTACGTTTGTATGTTTATGTAGAATACAATGGTATCTCTTTCATATAAACTTTACCTCATTTTATGTATCTACTAATATTTTCACTAGTATTTTCAAAAATAGACTATTTAATAAACATAATTGGGTGGTGTGGGTTTGCCATTCACATTAAATACTTTTCCAAAGAACACCCCACACTTTTATACTTATCTCCTAAGCACCCAACGCCTGCGTGGCCGAACGAAGCGATCGCCACGCGCAGCGAGTAGGGGTGGGGTGGGGGTGGAGGAGGGAGAGGAAATGGCGGGGACATCGTGCGCGACGTCCTCCAGGGCATCCGGGCAAAATTGGGCGCTGTAAATACGTAATTACAGTGCAGCGATCGGCGGGAAAAAGCCTGGCGGTAGCGTTTTCGCATCGTTCGGGCGCCCGACTAAATAGCCCGGCAGACCGATCTCAACCCGGTTTAGCCCCCCCCCCCTGTGCTCACCCTGAACAATCGCTGAGTAGACTTTCCTCGCACGTGGCTTCGCGTGCTGAATGTACGGAAGCGCAGGGATGAATTATTACATTGCAAAAATGGGAATTAAATATTCTCATTTCAGCATACTTTATCTGGTATTTTTTTTATCATAAATACATTTTTTTTAAATAATTCATATTATTTTGCGGTATTGCAGAATATTTGTCATAAAATATAGATTATTGCTAAGAAAGAAATAGGCAGACGAGGAGACGGCTCTGGATGCCAAACGATTAATGTTCCTAATTTTATAGTCAACATGGTGATCAGAAAGGAAATTCTGAAATCTCCCTGAAAAGGTATTGTGATAAACCCGAAGACTCCACGGTATGTTGCAAGGGAAATTTACACCAAGTATAATCTTACGATGGAATTAAACGCGTAAAGACCTTTTAAAATCCAAAGAATAAGGTTAAGGTAACGAATCAATAAGTATAAGATTACATGTTTGATGTCAGAGCGTCATGCATGGCTTCACGCCCCTACGTCATTACATGCGATAAGTTTGAAGAAGGTATTGGAAGCCGAGATCCTGCCGAAAGGGCAAAATGAGCACTTTCTTGAAAGCTGCTGTCCTAAACACATGTAAGCCATCAGTGCGGTACGAATGTTTGTTACATTATTGTTTGGGGTGTTAGTAAAGGGTATTGAGGCGAATAAATGATTATTAGTTGTCTTTAATATATTAACATAGTGCAGGGTAAGAGATCAAAGTTAATAATCATAGTAAGTTATATTTGAGATTTTTATTAAAGTAATTTTGGGATTTACGTTCAACAGACTTATTTACGAAGGGATTTATATCAGAATAGCTCCGTAGATGGGGAGCATTTTTTTATAAGTTGGCTGGAGATAGACAGTCGCGCAAGGTGTTTTGCTCTAATCACAGCAAGGGCTAGTCGCGTTCGCGAAATAATTTAAGAGAAGTTATTGAATTTCATAAAGAATCAAATAGTTGAGGATATTCCGCGAACATTTGGCAATTTATTCTGACAATAGGCAAAAACACAATAATAAGGGTACAGGGAGCATCACTGGACAACGTAGAGCACGAGGACAGACGAGGTTAGGCAACAGTACACTTACGAACTTTATTTCAAAAACCGTACGGTACATTAATGTTGTGCAGATAAAAATTTAATCATTTTATGCACGAAATAGAAAGAATTGTGTAAAGATGTTAAAATACATGTTAAACGTGATTTTTGAAAACATCATTTGCTGATAATACACAGTAGTTACCATCAATTCAATAGTTGTGATCCACAAACATTCCAGGAATCGTAATTCTATATGTGTGTGTTGTGTGTCAAATACATTCTATATGTGTGTGTTGTGTCTAAAATGTTGTGTGTCAAATACATGATTGCATTTGAAAGTGGAGTTTGTATAATAATAATATTTCGATATTCAGAGAATTTGTGAGCATAGCAGGACAACGGATGAAATAATTACATGGTTAATATCAATAGGCAGAGAAGCAATTTTATAAATGGCCGGCTATCCTAAAGAAAGTTATTAAATGAAATATAATGCATAGTTGAATATTATAAGCAGTGATTCAAATAGCTTGTCCAGCGTGTGCAACGAAAATAAAAGATAATTTACATGAGAGTTCTGTTTCAATATATATTCTAAGAGAAACATAAATCTTCTTTATATCGACCTTATTTGCCTTAAAATTGGTTTCATTAGCAGAAATAAGTACACAAACAAGTGCTACTACTGGCATAACCTATTTTAATTAAAGGTGGACATTTTTTGTTATTGCTTGTTATTGTCTCTAATACTGAGCTCGATATTCTCGATATAACTTACCTGGATTGAAAGGACCGTAGTTACGAGGGAAATATGAAAAAAGTTGACTAATGGAGGGAATTGTAAGAAGGAATTATAAAAAGGAATTATGGGAAGGAAATATGAAAAGACAGAGTGAAGTTACCATTTAGTTAATTAGTAAATAAGAAAATCTGAATCATGTAAATACGACGAAAATTAAATTCTTGTACGACTTGTCTAGCGTTTCGTTCTAATGATCTCGAAAGACAGAAAGCCCTCCAGCCAAAAACCCTCTACAAGGCAATCAGCCTCCCGCTCCAGTATTGATGTTTATTTTACCTTATTTCCTGAATTTATAATTCGTATTGGTGATAAAGTTTCTCTCCAGTTGACAAGACTTCATTGATATGCATGGTTGATAATCTGATATCGTTAGAATGTGTGCACTACCCACGGTATATACCCTCTCCTCAATGTGTTGTTGGCTCGGGATAAACTTAAAATAGGCAGCTCTTTCTTTCGCTGACGGCTCGGCCAGCTACCTAGTCATAATGTTGTCACTCTATGTAACTTGTTATTGTCATTAAATTGGCTCACTGCAGCGCTATATATTTCACTGTGGCACCCTGTTCTCCATCTGCAGAGATGATTTTCGTCCCGTTAGCTCACCTTTATTTTGCAGAAACTTATCACTTCCCCCCTTATTAGACGTTGGAACTGACTCTAAAGGCCCATTCACAATGCGAACGTAAACATAAGCATGACGTTAACATAAAAGTTAGAACTTCGTCCATAAGCGGACTCATTCACAATGTTCGCATAAGCATAACACTTAAGACGTTAACTTAAAAGCTTGCAATCTTCAAGCTTCTGTGCTTATGCTTACGGAAGACATAAGAAATGAACCACATCACAGAACGGTAACTCAAAATCGAGAATCGAATTTGGAGCGAAGTGTATAGAAGACGTAACGCCATATGGGACGTAGAGTCGATATCTTGTAATCGATTCTCACATCAAACCATAAAGTCTCACAGCCAATAGAAACTTATTTTGCTTACGTTTATGTTAGGCATTATGAATACTTCAGTCTATCGCTTATGTTTATGTTTATGTCTACGCGCTATGCTTATGTTTACGTTTGCATTGTGAATGGGCCTTAACTCGACACTCGTTTGTTAGTTAAGGAGAAAGACTAAGCTCCAGCTGTTCGGAGGACTCGGCACTATACACACGTCATCGATTGTGGGACTACTCGTAGCGCAGCAAGGTATTAGCAGCCAACCTCTTAATAAAATCCCGGTGAATCTATATTGAACTTGTGGTCAAAATAGGATAGCGGCAAATTATCTTGAAATTACCCCGTTTCCCATGCTTCTCATTCCACCATTATTCCATTATCATTGGATCATTTCATCCAAATCATCTATCGTTTGTATCACATAACCATCCAAGTATGTTTCTAAGACATACAGGGTAAATTATAATGAATAATAAACGAGTAGATACACACATAAATAAGAATACATATTTTATCATTGTGTCATTTCATCGCAATCATCTCTCCACTAAATTACAGATTCTTCGAGCTGAATCCACAAGACATGTAAATTGAAATTACGAGGGAAGAATACACACTTTGTGTGAATTACAAAAGTTATATTTCCTTATATACACGTCTTCCAAATAAAACTTCAACAATTTCAGACAACTAAATATATTTATGCACCAGCTATTAGCATATATACATGTTGACAAAGAGATGATGCAGCTGTATAGATTGACATAAGATGTATAGCCAAAGAGATGAAAATGCGGTATAGAATGATAAAAAATGTATGCTAATAGCTGATGCGTGAATTAAATTGTCTGAAATTGTTAAAGCTTTATTTGGAATAAAAGGTTGCACACGTACTCATACATACCATCATATGTTCGAGCTTCAACAACAGAATATTTGCTTCAAATAATTCGACTGCCCTGATAATTCCACCGCCGCTGGAGCCTGCGTGCACTTCTGGGCGCAGAACGCAAACGGAGCAGACCGCGGGAAACTTGGCACTCGGCCACTGATCGCCCGCCATCGAGACAAGTGGATCGATCGGGAAATAAAAGAGTCATTTGAAGCCATGTTCTTCACACCTCATTGAGTAAAAATTGCCGGATGGTTAACTTGCCGTGCAATCAGAGAATGAAATTATGGGTGCTCGTAGACCCGTCTTCCAACTAAATGAATACGTTTTCGTCCAGAAAAAAATCGCACAAATATAGCATCTTGAATAGAAACACAGAACGTTCAAACGCCGATGAAATATGAAAAAAAAAATTAAATGAGATTCTCGGATGTTTATTAAACATTTCAACATTTTACTGTACAAAATATTTTTGCAGATCCAATTGATTTCGACATGGGCTCAAATACTATATTAAAAATGAGAACTTTTGATATAAACATTTCTGTTGGTTTCTTCAATTATTCTAAAATAAAAATGAATTTTTTTGTCAACCTAAACACAACCTGATAATTTCTAAAAATAGTATCATAAAAGACCTTAGAATAGTCTGTACACTTGAGCAGAAACTTCGATATTAATTAACAGTTAATATTTGGATAACGATGATAGACTTACATGACTGAAATGACCAATAATATTAGTTTTAAATAAGTTGTGTGTGTTAGATTTCCATTCTTTTCTGTAAAATGTATACAAATATCATATTTTACCACTCGTGCATAGATAATAGTACTTTCACCCTCAGTGCTTATCGATAGAAAAGAGTTACTTGCTACGAACATGCTGTACAAATAAGATAAGATCCCTTATTGATAAATATCTCTGAAGTATATTTTTGTAGACAAACGCCATATGCAATGGTATGGGACGTCATTGGCTACAATGTGCGATCTCGCCTCATTCGTATTCAGGGCAATCTGAACAGCAACCGCTGCATCAGGGAGATATTAGAGCCCGAGGTACTATCCCGCCTTGCAAGCAGCTCCACATGCCATACTTCTGCAGAATATTGCCCGACTGCATGTAGCGAGAAAGCTTTCTGCGAAGAATGATGGGTAGCATGGCCTTCACGATCGCCTGACATGTCGGCCGTCGAACACGTCCGCGATATGATCGGTCGGCAACTTGTTCGTTCTAGTCTGCGTGCAGCCACTGTCAATGCTTTGTGGTCACGTATATAAACAGCTCGACAGTATGTTTTCCAGACTCTCTTTGAATCCAGGCTCTCTTTGCATCCATGTCACGACGTTTAAGCGCAGTGATGGCAGCGCATGGCACCTTCACGCCTTACTAAATACTCAAGATCAAAATGCATGTACAGTTTCGTCATTCGAATTCGTCATTTGTATGTTGTAATCTGTGGAATAAATTTCATTGTAATGGTATGTCTCCTTCTCGGTGTTGCAATTTTCACAAACACCAATGTATTTCATTATCATCCACTTTCCATTATTATCCACGAATTTTACATTTAATACAAAAAAATCAATTTTTTTAGTATTTGAATTTCGTGAAAAAGACTATAACATTTGAAAGCTTCTCGAGCACATATTATTGAAAATACTAAGTACATAATTTGATAACCCCTAACACTAAGACTTTCAAAACTTGATCTCATTTCTACAAACAACAAAGCAGCATTATATTGCTACCAAGTCGCATCGCGAAACCCGACCATGATCAGCCGATTCCTCGAGCTCGAGAGGTATCGAAATAAGCTGAAAGAGGCTGCGGCGAGACAATTTTCGTGGGCGGCGGGGGGAGAGGGGGTCGGGTCGTAACTGAACCGTCTCGTAATAATTAACGCAATCAGGAAGCGCGGGAATCAGAGCGTGAAGCACCGGATCGCTTCCTCTTTGCCCCGCGCGCTTCCAGCGATCACCCTTCAGATCTTTCTAACGAATCTCCCACTCGCGAGCGCTAATTGCCTCGCTGAGTGCGCGGGCCCGCGTGGTGGCAAGGCGGTGTTTCGCGACAGGCTATTACCACGCTCCGGCTAATACGGTGAGTGTCAGCACCACGCTCGGGGCGACGGCTCGGGGAGACCGGAGCGGGGAGAGGGGGCGGAAGCGGTAAAGACGCGCGGCGACGATGGGGAAGCAATGAAGGCGGCTGCGCCGGAAGAAGGGGGGCCAAGGTGTTGGCAATGGGTGTGGGATGGGGTGCTGGCGACGGGTGTAGGATGGGGTGATGGTACCGGATGTGAGAATGAGATTCATGCAACGGATGTGGGATGAGGTGATGGCAATGGGTGTAAGGTGGGGAGGTAGCAACGTTTGTGAAATGGGTGCTGGCGACGGATGTGGGATGGAGTGCTGGCAACGGGAGTAGAATAGGGTGCTGGCAACGGATGTAGGATGGGGCGCTGGAGTCGCGGATGGGTGAAGGCGGAAACGACAAGGCTGCAGGGCGATACAAGACGAGTCAGTCAGCAGCGATGAAACTGTTGAGGTGTACTGTTTCAGGGAAAGAGTTTTAGAGATGGAACGAGCAATAACGACGATAAGTGTTAAATAGGAGTTTCAGAAGTTTTCGGAGGCGAAGATAATTGCGTAAGAAAAATAACATTATGTTCGACAGATATGGCAGACAAGAGTCTATAGTGTTATGTGTAGAAATGACGTAATTGGCAACTAGAAATTAAAATTGAATCGACTTGCGAATTCACAGGTAAGTACTAGTCAGAGCAATTCCGAAGACTATCTGATTTCAGACATACACACACCCACATGAAGTCAATAGCGAAGACAATTTTGATAGTGAGAAGTAAAATAAAAATATAAAAAGTGAATGAGGATTAAATTCAGAACACCGTGAGGAGGGATGAAAGAAACGAACGAGAAGTGGAAATACGGGTAAACGCTGGGAAATCAGTGAATGTGGTTGTACTGGGACAAGCGGTGCAGGAAGGTTGCAGACGATGTAGGTCGGAGAAGAGAGAGCAGGAGGGATGGAGGCGGGTAGCTGATACAAAAGGTGGAGAGCGCGGAAATACGCTTGGCAAAGAAAACAAGAAGAAGCTTGCCTCTTGCAGAAACAAGAGGCAAGAGATGAATGAAATTCAGTACATCAACGAGAGGAGATCTGACGAGACGATGAAAACTACAATTACAAAGAAGATACTGTTCCCACGGTTTTGTTGCATTTTGCACATAATAATTCATAATTCTGGCAATGAACATGATATAAGGTGATAGTCATTTTATTTTTATTTTGTTAATTAAAACTTCTGGCCAGGCGTGTAGGAAGCATTTTCTTTTGAGGAGTGGGTGTGCTTCTGCAATAGTATATTAAATGGCTTTGCCTGCGACACTGCGTATTAGTGTATTTCAGATTTACACCTTTCTTGAATTCGCAGCGAGCATTAGAGAGACTGGCGCAAATCATTACCAGCAAATTCACAAGTAGAATCAATGAAGTTTCACATGAGCGAGAGCTGTAAAATATGTTGTGACAGTTGATGGGGAGGAAGGGATTTTGTGTTCGGAGAGATCGTTGACTTTTCGAGATCCATGAGGAGCTCTGGTCTGGTAAAATGTCAGGGGTAATAAGGACATTTAATATACCGAGAGCAATATACGCAGTGAAGACGGAGAGTTTTGTTAGAATATTGGATGTATTGAGGACGGTGATTGCGGTGAGAGTAATAATTAGATTAGATTTATTAATAATTCTGCAATTAAGTGTGAGAACTTGGTGGCAGAATACACTAACTTAACTTAATAATAACGTGATGAGGATGGCGTTGGGCAGAACAGTGGATGTTGTGAGAACTGTGATTGTTATGAGGGCGGTGAACATGAAGATAGTGCACACAAGGAAGACTGTGAATATGATAAGGGTGGTTAATGTGATTAGGGTGGTTAATGGATGAGTGCGGTGAATGGATGAGGGTGGTGGATGGATTAGGGTGGTGAATGCGATAAGGATAATTAAAATTGGATACGCTGGGTCAGTTGGGTAGAACAGTGGAGGTAGTGATAACGATGAATATAATGAAAGCAGTGAATGTAATGAGGACGGTGAATATGAAGATGGTGTAGATGCAATCGGTGAACGTTTGTTAGCAGTGAATGCAATAAAAGCAATGACAATTTAATGAGTACGGTTTATTAGGTAGGCACGTGGTGGCAGTGAGAAATCTGAATGAGATGAGGACGGGGAATAAGTCAGGGAGGGAGAGCGCATTGAGGACGGTGATAGCGGTAATGAGGCGCGGGCGGTGTGCGAGCGTTGAGGACAGCATGGGTATCGAAGGCGCATCCTCGCATGAAGCCACTTGTGAGGATTAACCTGCGAAGGGAGCTCCCCTCCTGAGCTCCCGCACTCCAGACGCCCCTCCGCTGCCGTGGGGTGGGGGAAGGGGGGCTTGTTCAGCGTGAGAATGCGCCTGATGGTAATGAGGATGACGTGTCGTGTCAAGGAACATTAAGGAATTCGCAACAGGTGATGAAGTCTCTCACACGAGTGCTGTGCAATTATTTATTAATATTATTATCGTTCATTTAACAATGTTTACCGTTCTGTTTTTGCTCACTCTCTTCTGTGATGATTGGAAATTATGTTTAAAAATGCTTGGATAATCATTTGTAAAAATTTCGTTCATTGCTAGTAAGAATATCACCCGTTATGATAATGTACTAACAATTGTTTTTATATAGTAAGTTAACAAATATTTCAGCTATACGAAAGAAATTAAGGAGAACGCCATTTAAAAATCTATTTGTATTATACCAATCAACTGATGCTCAAAGTAGGACCGTTTGTAAAATATTCTTTAGAATGGTTTTCGCCGGTTCTGTACATTTCTGCACTGTTCGCGGCACTGTTTCTGTTCACGGTACTGAATCCAAATTTGGCGTTTGTAATCTCGAGGAGGTTGGCTTTACAAAGAAATTGCAACAAAAAACACAAAATATTTCGTCCTTTTTTAGTGTTTCTCTTATACGTCGAAAATTATGCGCTTAAACAAAATAATTTTGCTATACAAAATAAAGGTACCCGAAATTTACCGGACATTTTCCGGTAAAATTATATCCTGCAAAAATTACTCACCAAATCAAGAATCATATTTACTTAGCCTTCTACTAAACTAGGGTTAAGTACTTTATTACACCAGAGTATTCCAAAATATAAGGTATACACTTGTCAAAATAAATTGTAGGAATTAAGTTTTCGTTTCGATTTATTTAATTCCAAAACAATTTTCGCTAATGTTGAGAAGACATCCGAAGTACAAATTGTTTAAATGTTCCATTTGTGTATACTAACAGATCGTGTCATCGTAAGAATTACGTTTTTAGTAATGCAGTTTGCTTTATCGAGGATCTTGCAGGAAACGACAGGAAACTTAACGATGTAACTTCTTTCAAATTATCTTCAAATTATCGTCTTATTGATGATCTTGTGATCTGCGACCTTAGAAGAGTTCTGTCGCTCCATTAACTCCGCAATCCGCCTCAAACAAGAAAATCTCGGCAACATTTCTTATCTTTAATGTGCAAGAAATGTGAATTTTTTTGTTCAAAGACACGTCTTCATATTTTACAGAAAAGTTGCTAAACATTATTCATAATAACAATAAAAATGGCAATGAGAATAGAAATCATCACCCAAGTTAGACTGTAAGCCTGTTCCGTGAAGACATGACAATCCACATTAGTCTTTAATTAACTAATTGTGTGCTCTGTGGCTGGGGAAAGGGAATGAAATGAATTTGATCCTAGACATAGCTAAGTAATATATTTAAAAATAATAATATTAATAATAATAATAATAATTACTAATGAATTAAAAATCAGTATTTGTCAACAAATCTTTGATAGTTGCTAGTCATGTGTATTTCGAGAGAGCCAATGCTTTAATATTGAAACATATGCAATAATAAGGAAACAAATGGCAAAGAGGTTTTCATTACTCTCCAGCGTAAACGAAATATGACGGTCTTGTCTATCAATATTTTCATCGATTAAGTAATTGAAAAAATCTAACTTCTAAAATCTAACTAATCAAACTTTATTATTAGCATGGTTAATCAAAATCGTGTAAATTATGTGAGTTAAGATCAAGATAGATAAAAGGCCACTTCGCGGTATCACATGAGTGGCTGAAAATCAGAACGTATAAGTGACAATTTATAAATTCTGATAAAAATATATTTACATTAAGCTATATTTCAATGCCAATGTAATATTGTGGTTTTAAAGAACAACTGAAATGTCGTGGTTTTAATGATGGCCCAAAGAACCAGGACTTTACAGCAATACTGAATTAGATAAACAGTTTTGGTTTCCACCCATTCATATTTAAGACCATCATTTAAGAAATGACTACCTCGACCCAGGAGATGTCTACCTCATTTTTTTGCCGGCCACCATCCGACCCACAACGCAACCTTCCGTAACTAGCCCATTGACTCCCGGCCACAATTTCCCGACAGCGGGTGGTCATCTTCGACGTACCCGTCCCATCATCCTCCCCTCCCTCCACCCCCTCTCCCCAGCGTTCGCCAACCTCCGCGCCGGCGTCTGCCCAGCGCCGGGCTGTAATCTAGTTAATGAGGGCCCTCCGGGAGGGGACGAGGTGGACGGAAGGGGAAGGGAGGGGAGTGGGGAGGGGGAGGGGAAGGTCGTCAATGGCGGGGGCGGAAGCGGACACTGTGGCGGGGGGACGCGGACGGAAGACTGCAAAGGCGGTGGAGGGGGGAGGTAAGAGAGTCGGTGGGGGGAGGGTGGGGGAGGTTGGGATCAAACAGACGCGAGGAAGGGTGGGGATAATGAAGGGCTGTAGGGGTGGAGAGTGGGTTCATCCGGTCGGAAGCGCCATCGGAGGATCCGGAATATGAGGCACGGGAGCTAATGCAGACCCGGGCGAGGCGTCGTGATTAGGAAGAGAGCGGCTAGTGCATGGGGTGAATGGAATACAGAAACGTACGCAAGAAACCTTGTCAAGAGTAGGGTGGAAGAGGAAGCCATACGTTCCGGCAGTAGTAAACTTGTACTGTGATGCGATTGAGAATGAAGCATGGGGGTAAACCGCAAACGAGCGTGTGGATAAGATTTTGGGGTGATGATTAGATAGATCAGAATATAACTAGATGCATATTCTGCCGGACGCGAGCGTACATGGTGAGAGGTAGAAGAAGAACATATATGATATCAAATAAGGTCTGCGAATGTGAGATGAATGATGGGACCATGTGCGGGAGTTTGGAGTGAAGACACCAGCGTGGCAAGAGATCAAGGCGAGACGTAGTTTTAAAGCAGAGAGGTTTTTCATACTAGCCAACAGGATGAGAACTCGGACGCGGCTGAGAGGGAGGAGGGGCGAAAGAAGACACGTGACAACTATGAATGCAAGAAAAGTTTATTAGTTTGTGAAAATTATTTCTTTATTTTATTTACGACGGTTTAGGAGACTTTTTTATTGCTTTGAACTGTCAGAACTCGTGAGTGATGATCTAAAGAGAAGAAAGCAATAATAATGGTGAGGCGAATGACAATGGCGCATCGCTGGAGAGACATCAGAAACGGAATAACCCCGAGTAAAACAACTTGCATTATCCAAACATTTGCGCCCACATTCACCGGGAATCGAACCAGCGGTTTCCAACGCTGGAAGGCATATGCGCGAGACATGGCCCCGCACGTCTTCACAAGCGGTTATGCGGGACAACATAACTTTACGTGGTACAAAACGGGAAAGGAACGTGAACGGTGCTGAGACTCGGGCCCCGCGTGCGGCCAAAGGGAAGGGAGGGAGGGGGTAGGTGGCCAGTAGCGCAGGACGAAATACGGTGGACCGGCGAGGATTCAGAGAGACATAGGAGAGCAAGAGAGCGGAGCTGGACCAGGCGACGGCGAGGGACCGCGTGATTTCCAACCGCTTGGCCGTGGACACGAAGCGGCGCTGCGGCGCCTTCGCCGAGCCAGTCTGCACGCCCGCACAACTTCTGCGCAAGTTCCGGCACTGGCCGGCGAGGGAGCGGAGGTAAACGGTGGTCAGGGCGCCGACCAATGCGCAAGCAGGGGTTCGCGTCGAGTTACGAAGGGAGAAGGAACAGCAGGCAGCAGAATAGAAAGTAAGACCACAAATTGTGTGTGTGTGGGTGTGAGTGTGTGTATGTGTGTGTGGCTGGGTGTGGGTGTGAGTGTGTGTGGGTGTGTGTGTGGGTGTGAGTGTGTGTGTGTGGGGGTGTGAATAAAGCTTGCGTGCATGTACGCGGTTAATCCCACACTCTACCTTTGCTTGATGTGTAAATCCAGCTGCTGTTGAATTTTGTTCAGCTGCTGTGCAATCATTTAGTTCATTAAGATAGGTGCTATTACTTGTGATGACAGTACGTTCAGAAAAAGGATTATGAAAAGCACGTAGTGAAAGTGAGAAAGATATTCGGAAATTAAGCATACGAGAGATGTAGACAGCAATATATTGAAACAAATGTGAAAAGCTGAGGAAGGTAATGTTTTCAAAGGACAAGCTTCATTGAAGAAAATATGACAGGAAAATGGACAATTGTGCTAAAGTCCGTTAATCCTTTTGGGGGCAAAAGTTTAAAATTCAAGACGACTGAATGAATATGCAATAAGAGTTTAAAGAAGAGGCCCACAACTTCACGGCAATTTTTTTTATAAAATTGTCTATATTAAAGCAGAAATGAGAATGTAAACGTGATCAAATTTCCCAGAGGCTTCTTGAAAAGCACCTTCAAAATTTTTCATTTTTTAAAATTCACCTAGTTTTGAGTCGCTTCAGAACGACCCAAGAGTATTAATTTTGTAAAAAATCCTGCGAATAGTTTAGGGGCTAGAGTTGTGCATAAATGGAAAGACAGACCGACGGACGGGTGTAAAAAATACAACACTTTTACAGTATTAGAGGACCTCAAAACATGAATTTCCTTTGAAATCTCAAACTCGATTTTCCTGAGAATTACGTAACCTTCTCTATGTTATGTATATTACTCGCACTTATACAAGAAAGTAAAAAATTGGAGTATTTTTGAAAAAAATGGAAGTGATCCAGAGGTTTCGTATAAACTAACTTCATTTTTTTCGCTGAACTTTGAGCCAGTTTTTACTGAGTGGAGAATAATAATTTTGGCAAAATACCTACTAGATGTTTAGGTGCAATTGTTCATTCACGGAGAGAATGACGGACGGATGGACGTTTTGAAAACAACTATTTTTTAGATATCATGTGACCCCAAAACGTGTATTTCCGTTACAATCTCGAAATCGATTTTCAGATGCATTATATAACTTTATTTTTAGTATGAGTACTTACATCTCCATACTTATAGGGGAAACTCATATTTGTTAACAAAAGGGAAAAAAGTCGGCCATGGCAAAAGCCTCCTAAAATTTTGAGGCCTTAGTCATGAATTCTTATTTATACAGATTGTTGAAACAAGCAAAACAGATCATTTGGTGAAACATCTTCTGTCAACTTGATGGAAGTATCCTCAGTGATACCGTAATCAAGATTTAGTCTGTCGGAAAACATGAGCCAGGTTACAAAGATATATTAGTTGACCGTTGAATTATTATTTCTAAATGGTATATTTAATCCGGTCACCTTTTTTTAATTCCTTAACGAACTCTTCGGGGGAGGTAAACATAGATAAATATCAATAGTTTTCTATTTCTATTAGGTTTCTTGTAAAATCTACCGTCGTGTATCGTTAAGCGCGAAATTTAAAAGTAACCTTTTATTTAATTATAGAATATCAGAGAGTATTAGAGAAATAAGAAAATATTTTCAGAAACAGTTCTAATAAAACGTTCTAAAACAGCTATTGTGAAGCGAATCTCAAAATAATATTACTCTGTGTAATTTTAGATAATATCTAAGTTATTCGTATTTCTCTGGGCGAATACAGTTTGTAATACGGAAATATTTCCGACAATACGACTCAATGGTAACTTATAAAGTGCGCATTCATTCAAGTGGTTTGGCGGAAGAGCACGTCTTATAATCTGAGCCTTGCTACAAATAATGACAATTTGTTTTGGTCGCGAATTGGCCATACCGGGATCACGCGAACGTGAAACGCACAGAGGCTCAATCATATTTGTAGATGCACGTGACATTCATGAGGGAGACAGCATTTTCACGCTGAATTCGTCTTACACCCAGAGATGATGGAAGTGAGGGATGAGGTGAAATGATAATGACGATGATAAAGAATGAAATTAACAATCACAAACATTCAGACACATACAAACACAACCATGACCGAGGTGGGACCCGAACACACAATCCTTTGGGCGGAGACCGCTAGGGTACTACTGCCGTAACGTTCTTGGCTACCCAGATAGACACAATATTACTATTATTATTACTATTATTACTATTAATACTATCAATACTATCAATACTATTAATACTATTATTACTATTATTGCTATTATTGATATTATTACTATTGTTACTATTATTACTACTATTATTATCAGCCATTTCTGAACATGTTTCAAGTTCACTTCCGAGACCCAGTCATATTCTATTCGGGAGAGACTAACGTGTGTCATTATGAGAGATCAGCTTTTCGCCGGTATCCCAAGTTAAGACAAGGTTGTTAAGCCTTAAATTAAGAATTATAAGGTGATATAACGATGATGATATGATGATGATAATGATGATGGTGAGAGGTGATCGTGGCCATTTTGGACCGTCTCAGCATTCGCCTGTATGGCCAAGGGAAGCCACGAAAAAAACGCTATGCACTCAGCCACTTCGGTCGGTTTATTGTTATTATTATTTATCATATTTAATAATAGAAAATAGTTCAGAACCACAACATTGAGATACTTTCGGCGGGTTACTCTCCTGTGTTTGTCTAACGGTTACTTGCATTATCTGCTACTGTGACCGCAGTCAGAGGGAGCAAGGAGCAAAGTTCCTGGAAGTGCGTTCTAACGCAGGACAGCGGTGCGTGACACACAAGCATCGAGAGCTTGATGTGCATGCGCTGCATACAAATATGACAAGAATGAATCTCTCGTACAGAGTTTATTGAACGTTAAGTTCCTTTGCGAATGATCAGAGGAGATGAAGGGGTCCATGGCAAAAAAAATGTTTCTTATAACAAAATCTGTTCTATTAATATCACTTTCTATATCGAACGTAATCAATAATGAGCATAAATGCAGGTCGTTAATGTAATTCCCCATTACTCAGGTATTAAGGCGAACCAACACGACGCATCAGTTTAAATGGAGATATTAAATTACGCTTTAGTATAGTCGTGTGAGGGAGAAAAGCTTTAACACTATCACATATGTGTTGCGTGCGCCGTCAGCCTTGTCGGGCTCTTGTGTGTCACGTTCACAGAGGTTTATCTTGTCACCACGTTTGGGGGAGGGGTCGATCCAAGCGGTAGAGATTGCGTCTGAGTGAGAACAATGGCACGATTAGGACATAAGATTCTCACTAACTGTAACACCAGTTAAATGGGCCAGGTTCGTAATGCGCTTTTTAATGGAAGTTGGGTATTTGGTTACATCATTTGTTTACCCTAGTACCTATACAGCCTCCGCGTCACGCAGAAATGTTCGCGTGCAAACTGCATTTTGTGCACAATATAAAGTTCTGCCTCAATACAATTGAAAATAATGATACAAAAAATTTCATGAAAGTTATGTCGGACTGAATACTGAATTTTGAGTAAAAATTGCATCGAAATTCACATAGCCGCAGAAAGAACCAGAAATACAGAAAATATTCAAAATATACATTCCCTTGCTACATCACAAAAGCTGTAAAAACAATCACGGGCAGAAAAGGTATGAAAAAATTGCTAAATTCTTGTATTAGTAGTTTATGCAATTATCTCAAAATGTTAGGCTATATTGCATGAGCACGTTATAAAAACGAGCGACTTTAGGAGCGAAACATATCTTTTTTATAACAGCATTATAAATTTATAGGAGAATCAAACTTAATTTTGCGAAACAACTTTGTTGTGGCGTCTCGGATATTTGATATATGTGTTAGAAAACAGTCGTTGACTGTTCCGTTTACCTCTGCCTCCCACGGTTCTCTCGCTGCGATTGATACGTCATCATTTGTGGCGTAAAATGCCCGATTATGAAAGATTTCTTGCTACAGAAAATGTCTTTTATAATGAAGGTATACTAAAAATAGTTATTAAATATATACATTTTTCCTTCAATTGTTTTGCACTGTACTCTAGAGTCCGCTGCCGACCCCCGTTTTTGGTGTCTCCATGAACCCCGAATAGTATTGGGATGCGATTTTTAAAATTTTGAGCCAATCCCAAGCTTTCCAAACGTTAGATGCATCAAATTTACTATATAATCTTTGGACTCACGCAACTGAACTTGACCCGTGTTGAGAAGTGGGGTATAGGAGGGAGAAGTTCACTTAGCTTTGGTACACAACTATGATAATAATATCAAATATAAATATTGGTGGAAGAGCAGGGGGACTGACAACCAAAAGGAGAACATTTCTTACATCCAATAAAAACTGCCTTGGTAGCAATATGAAACCTCTTTCCAACTGAGATGGTTCAGAGACAACAACCGTTGACGCTGCAGCGAAACTGACCAGCGTGTCGTATTTTATCATTTATTTCTTCAAATTATTTTCTTTCTCAGACTTCTTTCCTAACACTACCCAACACTCTCTCTCTCTCTCTCTCTCTCTCTCTCTCTCACTCACACACACAGACACACACACACACATACGCGCGCGCACTTACATGCTTTACAGTACCACACATATCGGGAGATGAGTGGGGAGCTTAGAGCTCATCACCTACCTGGAGAGGAGAATCTCGCAAGCTGACATTTGCGTTGCAACATACACTTACGGAACGAATGATTTAAACAGTTTATGCTCCCGGAAACACGAAATACTCACGAGGAAATTCGATGTACGTATCGGAACCGTTTGCCGGAATACAGTTCTCCAAGAGCCACTACCATTAAATAAACTACCCAATTTGTAAACATTTTTAATTTATAACAAAACGACGGAGTCTTTAAGAGCATCTTTAGTAATTCTGATGCAAATAAGAGTTTATTAATCGGAGACAAGAGTCGAGATGAGTACAGGTAAAAATCAAGACACCACCGATTAAGAAGGTAAGAAATGGATATGGAACAATGAGTGAAATCTTACTCAATGGGAATAGACGATAATTCTGAAAAGAGACATGTGTGAGGCGCATAATAGAGGAACTGTGAGTAGAAAGTAGTAGAGCCAGAAACAGCAGAGGAATCACAGGAGAGAGAGGTGTAGAGAGAGAGAGGTGGAGATAGAGAGGTGGAGAGAGAGAGAGAGAGAGAGGTGTAGAGAGAGAGAGAGGTGTAGAGAGAGAGATGTAGAGAGAGAGGTGTAGAGAGAGAGGTGTAGAGAGAGAGAGAGGGGGGTAGAGAGAGAGGTGTAGAGAGAGGTGGCGAGAGAGAGAGAGAGAGAGAGAGAGAGGTGGAGAGAGAGGTAGAGAGAGAGACGACGTATTCACCAAGTGCCAATGGAGATCTCGAAATGTATCACGCAGACGTGAACAAAGGAGAGAGTGACGTGTAGAAAATGGTGGTGGGGACAAGGGCCCAGCGTTTACGCCCACTGTAAGGGCCCTGGCACCTACGCAATTGAAGGGCGCAACAAAGGTGTGGCCCACAAGAGGAAAGCCAGAGGGCGGGCGGGAGAATGCACGCGCGTGCATGCTGTTAGTGGAAGAGCTAGGCGCAGAGGCGGGGACGAGTCATTCAATCCGTCAAGGGTGGAACGCTATCGAAACAGGCGGGGTTCCCGGAGGGGGGGAAGAGGAGAATTGTTCTGCCGCTCGGGGGCGTGTGGGCAAATGGTTGCGCGGGAGGAGAGTAAGTGTCCTGCAAAATTGGCAGAGTGTCTGTAAGTATGGTGACGATTGAGGCTTAGGGCAGGGAAAGGAATGAAGGGTTTGATAATAGACGCCAGGAGCATAGGGAGAAATGTAGTGTGCTGATAAAAGAGGCAAAGATTACGCGATCAGAGAAAATGCGCCAACGAGAGCAACGATTAGTAAGAGAAAGCAGAAAATGTGCTGATAAGAGGCGGAGTGAGAGAGAGAAGTGGAGAGAGAGAGAGAGAGAGAGAGAGAGAACAAGACAGAGAGGTGGAGAGAGAGAGCGAGAACAAGAGAGAGAGAGAACAAGAGAGAGAGGTGGTGAGAGAGAGCGAGAACAAGAGAGAGAGAGAGAGAGAAGATAAAATGTGCTGACGCAAGAGACAATAGAACAATGAAGGAAGAATTTTCTGGTGAAAGAAGTGAAAAACACAGCAATGAAGAAAATACGCTAACGTAAGCGGCAAACAGTAAAGATCACGAGGAAATGAGCCATCAAAAAGGCGAAGGGCAGAGAAGAAAAGTAAATCCGCTGACGTACTCGGGGGGGGGGAGATTTACAAATGAGGCAAGGAACATGGAAGAGAAGGGAAATGGACTGATGAAAGAGGCGAGGAGAACTGAAAAATAAGCTGCCAATCATGGCGGGTAGCACGGATGGAGCACAAAGCAAAAAATAGGAGGAAATAGGCTGTTGGAATAGGGGAGAAGCACGGAGGAGGAGGAGGAGGAGGAGGAGGAGGAGGAAAAGCGCTGACGAGAGGGGCCTAGAGTGCGAGAAAGGATGAGGTGTTCTGGCGACAGAGGCGGGGAATGCAAGAGGGAAGCAATTGTGCCGACGACAGAAGCGGACAGAAAGGGAGGGGAGCAGGGGCGAGAAAAATTTTAGCGTAGGAGCTTCGGGAGCGTGGCCTGGATTCACCCGCGTGCCGCCTGGGCGGCGCGCGGGAGCGCTGGGGCGGGGCGCGGTGGGGCGGGGCTGCTGGGGGCGGGGGCCGTAGCTGGGGCGGGCGCCTGGGGCGGGGCGCTCGGGGCGGGGACGCTGGGTGCGGACGGCGGCTGGGCGCGGGGCAGGGGCGGTGGCGGGGCGGGCGAGAGGCTCCGGTGAATTGCTAGGTCTCGCCCGCGTACCAGGACGGCGCCACCGCCTGCCCCCTTTACTGCGGGATAAAGCCCTCATCAAGGCTCCAATGGCCGAAGGGGTGCAGCCCGCGGGCGGAGGTGGCGGGCGCGGGCAGCGCCCCTAGGGGACACAACGCGCACTTTCTCCCTCCGCCTCCTCGAACCCCGACGTGCCACCCTTCGCACTTCGCCCTCGCGTCATCACTGGATTTGCGCGAAACCAATCGATCTGTGCTATTCGAATGAACCTGAAGTTTATATAAAGAAAAATTAGAAACACTCCAACATATACATCAATTCTGATTAAACGCTGTTTTCTGTAGTAAAATCTGTGGGTGATTTTGAAAGAACTTGAACGTTCATCTAATACAATGATTATTTCTGCAAAATAAAGGAATAGATATTACTTTTAGAATATATTGGTAAAATAATTCATTAAATCAATTTTCTACATGAAAGAAAATATTAGGGGGGGAAATGTAATCCTAACATGCAAAATAAAATTCATTGCAAGAATATTTTATCTCTTAAAAATCGTTAATGTAAATTGTCTTGGAAAGGTCTTACTGTGCATTTTCACTTCGCAAACCATGTCACAGAGCTATTCAGTCTCAGAGATGCCGCAGTCTACAACGTCAGTTGTTCTCGCGATGTGACACGAAAATCTGCAGCCTCGCACATTGAGTAGGTAAATCAAAAGATGACGGGCGTGAATGAGTAGGTGAAGGAGTAATGAAAATGAATATAAGAAATACAATTAATGCAGAATGTGTTAAAGAACAAGGTCGGAGGGGAGGGATCAAATTAATGAAGAAGTAGAAGAAAGCGGAATTGGGAGCGCTGAAGCTGCACTGCTAGAGGAAGCAGTAACAGTCGTGGCAAGCGATTAAAAACAGAGAAAGTATGCACTTCACGGTAGTCGTAGCTGCCACGTGATGTACGTGTTGATGCCCGAAGCAGAGGAGCAAGCAAGGGAAATCGCGTGGGCGGGGAAGTGAGAGGAGGCCATCCATCGCCCCTGTATTCCGTATTGACCCGGAAATCCGCTCTTTCCGGTGGTCAGTCTCACTCCACAAGATGACAGCAGGAAAAATGGGGATGGTGAGGGAGATGAATGTAGAGGGGGAGAGATTGATGAGACGATGAAGGAGAATGTGGAAGCGAGGAAGATGGATTTCACAGATGTACTTTAAGACGTACGGCAATAGAAGAAAAACAGAAGAAGGAGAAGAAGAAGAAGAAGACGACGAAGAAGAAGAAGAAGAAGAAGAGGAGGAGGATGAGAAAGAAGACAAAGAAGAAGATATTTGAAGAAGGCTGATGCACAAAATAGAAAAGTGGCGCGGTGAGACCAGTTTGAAGAAAACGGTCAGTGCAGAGGATAAAGTGGCGAAAACAACGAGTTTTCGTTGGGACACGAATAAGAGGGAATAGACATTCAAACGTGCTGCAATCAAGAACAAAAGGAACAGCGTGAATCGAGAGGCATTTGGTGTAAGGAGCGGGAATGAATAAGCAGACGGGAATAAATTGTGAATTTAGAGGGAGGAGAAACAGAATACGATTCGGGAGGGAATAAATGAAGGCATAGGTGCGGCAGGCGATGGTTATGTCAGGGAGAAAGAGGGTTGCGGCGGCTGTGGCCGCGAGGACGGCAGCGGGGTCGGGTGTGGGGGGAGGTATCGAGGGAGGGGCGCGGAGGAATGGGGCATGGGCGAGTGTGTGAACGGGTGGACGGCAGCGGTGACGGTGGAGAGATCGGGGGACGGCAGCGGTGACGATGCTGGATCCGGAGTGGGAGCGGAGAAGGCGCGGGAGAAGGATGGGTACTGAAGACAGGAGAAGCGGGGGGAGGGGGAGGATAGAGCGAAGTGGAGTCGGGCGCTTAGGCGACCATGGGAGATTGCGGGTGAGCGCGCAAGCCTCGTTCGGGGAACACTCCATCGGCCTGACGCCGCGCCGATCCACGCAGCCAATGACTTTGTTGCTTCGCACCGACGCTCTCGGTCAGGGCTTCCAACAACTGAACTCTTGTGCGGGGGTCAGGGCGATTAAAGTTTTATAAAGAGACATTGGTGATCTTCATCGGACGGATTTCGTCTTCTTTTCATCAGTCTACATGTTTGTTATGACACTCGATTTTCAACTATTATTTGCCAATAACTTTTTTCCCCACATTTACCGCAATGTTTTTATCGTTTAGAAATGACGAATTTTCAAAAATTTGTAATTCTATAATACGCATTCGTAAACACCAGGAGTTTGACTAGGTGTAGATGACAATTGCGACTTTCCCGCAATTTGTTTTCGTTTCGAATGGTGTGAAACAAATGTCATTTCATTTTCTCAAATACCACTAAATGCACTAGGTGAAGGAATGAAGCTAGGTGAAGGAAGCTTTGATTAAAGAACGATTCCAGGTGCGTCAACTGCTAAGACTATTAATCCGGTAAGTGAAGTGCATATTTTAACACGGGATGTGACGACGATCTTCCCCTGCTAGATCGTGAGATTCGGCGCCGACCTAACATCAACTAGCGGTGTTTCCCCACCCAGATATCTCTCACCCTCGGGGCACCGCCCCAGCGGGGATCAGTTCATGAGTAGTCTCGGGGTATGTGTGGTAGTACGAAGTAGTATGGATGGTTGAATGAAGGAGTGTGCACGCTCGTAGAGTATTTGTGTAAGTTGTAAGGGGGTGAGGATAGTACAAGAAAGAGGAAGGATTCAATCTAGCTAATGTGGAAAATCCTGACACTAACGGGCCTCAAACTTGACGACCGCCCGATCAGAGGCACTGCAGTAACATGAATCGATGGCCTGAGCCACCTCATCTGGTCGAGTAATGCTGAGTAAAGAGAGACAAGAGGAAAAAACAAAACGTTGTATTATTCAGAGGTGTAAATCAGAGAAAATGTATTTAACGATCCTACTTTATCCTAAAAATCCAATTCTTTACAATCCTTTTCCTAGTGTTTCTTTTTCTCCTCCAATATCTGTGTAGCACTAATGCTTGTGAAACAATTGTACGGCAATTAAACCGACTTTTAAATGCCACTTTTTACGATTCTCAGGCGTCTTTAACCCCAAAGTCCCAATCCCTCACAACACTAAAACTTGAAACACTTGCGAAAGCCCTCACCTCCCTGGAATCCTCGCAACTCTTCCGCTCGCTCCGCTCACAGCCCTCATCAGACGTACACCATTAACCTCTCCATTGCTTCTGTCATTCCCGGCGCGCTCGCTCGGGCTTCCAGCAGCCCTTCCCCTCTCTCGGGGCGCTATCATCGATGGCGCCCTCACCGGCCCCGGAGCACTTGGCCCGACCTCCCTCTCGCCGTCCTCCGCGCCCTCGCGGCATTTCTTGCGTCGTCGGCGGGGAGATCGATGTATGAGGATGACCCCGGTTCCCCCGGCCGCGCGCTCGCGCCTCTGCCGCCGCCCAACGCGTTGTCCGCCACCACACGGCGCGACCTTCTGCGCCACGCCCCCACCCTCCACCACACGCGGTTACGCGTTACAGTTACGCGGTTACAGATACGCGTTCTTTGCCTTCTGTCACCTTTTCCTGTTGTTTTTCCTTCGTCCCTGCCGATTTAGTATTCCTTCGCATCACTGTCCTTCTTGCCGTCACATCCTGTAGAATTCCGTTGCTACTTGCACATGGCTTGTCCGGCCCGTCACTACTGCTACCTGTACCAAATTCCACCCAGCGCATTGCTTCGCTCCCACATGTTTCATACGCTACTTAATCCCTAACTGCCGTTTTGCTGTCCATCTCCTGTCACATCAAGGCGAGTTATCTAACGGCACGTTCCACACAGAGCCCCGTCACCTGTTTTACTCGCTCTTTCGCCCCGACGCCATCTCTTTCGTTGTTTTTTCATCCTTCTTGCCGATCGAATCTGCTACCTTCACCACCTTCACCCCTCACTTTGCTTCCTCAACGCCACAAGAACACTCGTCTCCTCTAGTGCCCTGCCGACTTCCTTCAGCCGCTCTAAACGACACCACCGGCTTCCCTCCCGCCTCCCGCCTGTACGTTCTCTCCCACTGCCAATCCTGCTGCTATTTTCAGCCGATCTGAGCGGCCCTCCTTCCTCGGAATCCTTATCGCCCAACCCACGTAGTTCGCTACCCATGCCCACCGTGCATCCAGTCCCTGTCTTCCTTCCATTCCCTTCGTTCCCGCAACCTCCTCACACAACATCACAGTTTTACCGACCACCTCCAACATTACACTGATCCAGGCCCATCCTGCTCTTCCGTCTGACCACGCAAATTTCGGTACGCTTCTTTCACCAACTAGAGAAAGACTAGAAAGGAGGTGTTTCTTGGGTGACGAAGTGACGAAACAGGTGATTTGAATTTAGCTCATTTACGCTTGAGGATCTTTTATATGCAGAATATGTACGAACATAGGACAGTCGGCTTTACTTCCTCACTCAAGGAAGGCGTACGAAGGATTTTTTCGCGGTTAAAAATCCACGGCTTCAGTCGGCTTTGAGCTTTTGAACTAGGGTATAACAGTCCGATACGCTAACCTTTACACCACCTCCGCCGCCGATTGCTATTTCGTTCTCCACTGACCACCTCTCTCGCTGGCACTTCCATCCTGCGTACGCAGCACCTGCTTTTCGCGGTCCGCTGCTGCCTGCGCCGTGCGCGCAACCTCCCACCTATCTCCACTTCCCCAGCCTCGTGCAATCTTTCTCCCCGACGATCCAGTTACCGTCAGACCCCTGCCACCTCCGCCGCCTTCTCAACCCATCCCTCTCCCACAGCTCTGCTTCCACCTTCACTTCACCACCTGCTACTTTGACCACGGCACCACCGCACCGTCCTCTCAACTCACGCTTACGTACCACCGAGTGCAGTCGACACCTACGCGCTGATACAGTGGCATCATCCCCGAAGTCATTTCAGCTGCCACTGCTGAATCTCAATGACTACGCCTTGAGAAGCATGTCATGTCCCAATCGATATCATCGTTTGCAGTAATTCTACTATTCAATCTATCGTCCCACCGCACCGAGATGTGCTCCGTTTCAGCCGCCTCGCCTCTCCGCCTCACTTCCCTAACTCCAGTATTCCGTCATTCCTACCACCTACACCACCTAACCTCACCGCTAACCTCAGCTATCGGGCCACAGTCTCCGTCTGCGGCTTCTTCTTCACTATCATATGTTCTGTGTTTTGCTCTCATCGGGAGCACCAAACGATGACGGATTTTCAACTCTTAGAAATTCAGATCCTTTCAGTTCTTGCCTGGAATTCTATTGACCGGCTGCTCTGATCGATCGGTAATTGGTTTCTCCGACCAATAATATCGGAGCAGTACTCTCACAATCGGACCACGGACTGTTCACGATCCTCGCATTCTCTAACTTGACCTATTCTTACCACTTGCACTTACACGCACTACACTACAATTACGTCAGGAGAATAGAGCGTGTCCCCGGTGCGATGGCGGTCCGTTGGAGAAAGAAAACCGACATAATTCGATGTGCATTTCAGCACCAGAACTCTCCATCCAGCGGGGGAGGAACACCGCCACCTCCCGCGATAAAACATTTCCTTCATACTTCAACGGGACCAACGACCACAGCGGAGAGCGTGCTCGGAATATTCACCGAATCAATCGACCACCACTACCCCCTATTCCTCACCATTCTGCACAATTCAGCACCCTTAACTCTACTTTCCTCTACCTCTCCTTTCCCCCCAGCCACCCCCGCCCACTCTCAGCCATTTCAGCCTCCCCTGCGGGCGCGAGCAGGCGTCTGCTGGCCATTTCCGGAGCGGCGCCGCCCCCACGCGGCCGAGTTATGGGGGCGTTGAATTTTCGCCGGCCGCGTTCGGCCGCTGACCTGCGCTTCCGCTCCGAATGAATTGTGCGCGCACGTGAATACGCGCGCCGTGCCGCGCCGCGGCGGCGAGCGCGCGGAGGGGCGTGGCCCTCGCGGGGTCGCGCTCGCTTTGAGAATTGCGGCGCCCGCGCGCCTGTTGAGGGACTGGACTCGCTTCACGCACAAGGAAGGGAAAGTATACTTCACGAATAGGATAACTTCACGTAGGCGCAAAACCGGGCGTTATGAAAGAAATGCTTGCGTATTAGCGGAGAATTGAGTGGAAAGTTTCAAGAACCATTGTGGCAATTGTAGTGTCGCTGTATTTGGTGGCGGTGGTGGGTAGTCGTTCAGGTAGGTAGGTCAGTGGTCGAAGGATCGAATACATGTAGAATTTTTTGGATTGCAGTGCCGCGTTTGCTTTGAGAGAGTTAATGCGCTCACGCGCCTGTTGAGGGACTGGGCTCGCTTTACGCACAAGGGAGAGACAGTCTGCTTCACAAATAGGTATGCGGAAAACCGAGTGTTATGAAAAAATGCTTGCGTGTTTGTGGAAAATGGAGTGGAAAGTTTCAAGAAGCAATGTGGCAATTGTAGTATCACTACCTTTGATGGCGATGGTGACTGGACGTTCAAGTAGTCAGTCAGTGGTCGCCGGCTCGAATCCTTGTAGAATGTTGTGGATTGCTTGGTTTGTTTTCGGGCGCCTCAATTGCTATGGGCATTAGTCCCTAATGGGAAATGCAGATAAATATTACATAATTGCATTTCCATATTCCAGCCATTGCAGCAACTATAGTATCAAAATCGTAGTAATATTTGAGCAATCATATACACGTATATCTTATAGCATCATCTTGGTGTGATACTAAGACGATGGTAATGATGAAAACGAAAATGAAATTATTCCTGATCTACTTATTGAGAAGAAACATATCCAATTTTTTTTCCTTTTACTCGAATTTGGTGTTGATAAACGAAACCTTAATTAAATACTACGTAAAATCTGCAAATGTGTACAATATATTGTTAACGGAGCAAAAATGTATTTCTTAACTCTATGTAACCAAAAATTACAACTGAAACTCTTTCCAAATGGCACTTGTCTCCAAGATATATTAAGCCTCAAACACGTTGAGTTAAATAACCCAAACGTTTTAAAAACAAAATTTAAGTGTTTCCCGCGAAAGGATAATGTTTTCAAAACGAACCTGCGGTGCGCCGAGCGAACGAGAGAAAAGCTGTTGAAGTCTCAGGCCTGCGCTCTATTCAAATTAAGCGGCGGCGGCTGACTTAAATGAAGCGACTGACGGCGCCACCGGTATTAGGTAAACAAAGACGATTTTCCCGGAATTTATTCAGGAAATTCTCAACACGGCAAGAGTTCCAGACGCAGAGCCAGTCACAAGGCAGTTTCATCAAGAGCTCATTAACTTCCGCAAAGCACCGCAGATAGAAATGTGGAGCTCTGAGCACTCCCTACACACACACACACACACACACACATATACCCAAACCAACACAAACACACACACACATGTTGCTGTACTCCAGTAGTAATGTAATTGGGGAGTTGTTTTGTCAATATTTTCCGCCTCTTCGCGGTCAACGCCTGCCTAACTAATTAGAAATTATAATTAGAAAGTTAAAATCAAACCGAACCCTGCGGCACACCTGTTGGCCGAGATAGAACGACCGCGCGGTACCCCGGCGCTGGGATGGCGGCGGGGCGGACGCAAGAACCCGCGAACGTGTTTCACTGCGCGGCCGGCGGCGGCGCCACCGGCGGGACGCGGTAAACCGGGAGCCGGGTGAGCGGTTTTTGTGGGGCGTGGAAAGCGACACATGGGCCAGCGGACGTTTCAAACGATTCTGCACGTGCGCAAACGTATAGGAATGTGTGCAACTGCTCGTGTGGGTAGCGAGGCAAAACAACGTTTCCTCTCGCTTTCCGTAATTGGGTGAGTTACGGGAAAGAGGGAAAACAGCGTTACAGGTAACAGCGGTGGGGTTCTCTCACTAGTTGTAGGTAGTGATCGTCCCAAATGTCTAGAGCGTTGACAAAAACTACTTCGTTTCGCTTGTTAGCTACTGATTTAGCTTCAACACGCATAACCGGAATAAACCCAACGGCTAGATATGTCACAAAACGAAATAATTTCTTAAGCGTACGTCCGAGAACAGGATTCTATTACATTATTGCGCGATATCTGCTGCATTCGAATAAAACTCATTGATCGTATCTAAACGTTATTGAACAGGAAGCAAAGAGATAGCAGATCCATGAAATAAAGAGATAACGCCAGAATTGCTGATAAAATTATCGTAGTACGAGTCCAAAAACTGCCTCATCTTTTGTAATGGTCCCAATGAAACATTGATGCGAGCCATTTACTTACCATTCCAGTACTCAAACAACGTTTATCTCAACGATGTGCGGGAATGTAGCAAGTTATTGATCGCTTGAATCAAACAATGGCGCTTTGCACCGTAAAACTACCATCTAAACTATTTTTTGTATTTCAAACATCAACGTGTCCCACTGCACTTAGCTGCACTTCAATTTTCCCATTCACAAATTGCAAAATGATAAGCGTGGCACCAATGAACGTACCTCGGGGAAGTCCCGGGCACACAGCAGCGCTGCCGCCGTCGAAATCGCTTCTCCCTCCGCTCGTTAGTGGTGTCAGGCCGGGAAACCTATCAAACAAAAAAGAAAAGAGTGAAAAAATGCTGGAGGGAGGGAGGCACAATTAACACCGAGATAATTTCACTCCTTCGCGCGCTTGTAATTTTCCTATTGTGACTAATTATGCGGACGTATAAATTTTTCACGCGGGCGCAGGCTGGTGCGCGTGAGGCCGGAGGGGCGGCGCACCCATTAGACAAGTATTTTAATTAAAGTTCGCACCGCCGCCGCCGCCGCCGCCGCCGCCGCCGCCACTGCTGCCACCACCCAATCCCGGCTAATGAGCAGAAGCATGACGGGAGCGACCGCCGACGCGTGCCACTTCGCTGGGCGCGCTACTGTCGACGCCCGTGCTGCCCCTAGCGGCGGCGCCAGGTACTGACGGTGGGGATGGTTCGGTTGGAAGGGATACAAATGGAAAAACCAAAGTGTGTTGGAGTTGAGCGTTAGGACGCGGAGGAGAAGAGTGCGTGGAATATGGATTCAACGCTCACCCGAATTTAGACCTTATGAAAATAATGAGTGGCGGGTGGAATGAATTATGCATTATTTTGGATAGCTGTTTTATTTTGCGGGAATTCGCTGTTCGTATCATATTTGCGTTTTCATCTGACAATATTAATTACACTATCTTTCAAAACCATCATCATAATCATGTCTGGGGAACATATAATGTTTTCTAAATGTTGTTGAGATCGCTAAATCCGAATCTGATGCTAATTTTACTCTCTCCATAAGATTTTTGGCATAACCTCAAAAATATAAAAATCAAAGAAATTTCTAACCGAGGGGCCAGACCATGTTATCTGCATGTTTCGGGGGCCACTGTAACCGAATACGAAGTCCATTTAACTTCGTCACATTATTTTTTTAAATTCAGCTAAATTGTAATTGATAGATAAGATGGCATTGGCCCCTGACGAGACAATACTCGATACATTGCTGTATGGCAGATTGCCTATGTCGTTGGCGCCAGATCACTAGTCTTCTCTCCAAGCAGACAGGTTTTTAATTTTTTTGTTGAGTTTATGTGAAAAATCTGATGTGATGTAATTAAATGGACTTATACAAAGACATATACTATAAATTTGCAATGTTTCTTTGTTTGACCATAGAAATTGCAAAAATTGACAGACTAATTTTAACAAAAATTGAGAGTCCATTATTAGAATTATTACAATGCATGTGTTAGTTTGCAAATTTCGACTTAATGTAATCCCAGGAGATAATGGTATATTATGCGATTAGTTTATAATGTTATTTTTTGCACGAATAAGAATTGCCGCATGAACGACGAAGGACTGAATTCGGCTATTCTTATGAGTGAAAAAAGTTACATTATAAACGAATAGCATGCTCAATTTTTGAATAACATCATTATACAATTATTACTACGGTAAAATGGTTACTTAACCTGGAAGTAAAATGGTATGCTACGTACATAATGTAGGGCCAAGGCCGACTAAAATAGGGGCGGCTGTGTTGTTTATTGTTCGTTGTAAAATGGATTTCCCAGACACTATAATTAATGAAGTTGTTAAGGAAGAAATGTCACTAATACTTAGAAAATAAGATGAAAATTATAAAAAAGAATATGATAAATTTTTAACTTGGGTGGAAGATAAAAATACGAATGGCGTGCAACTGGTGTATCAGAACAATACATTGATGAGTCAGTAGCAAATAAGATTAGAGTCGCCAGGACAATTGTATCTGGAGGAAAGACGCCGAACATAGGCGAATCTTCACAAGCTCATACTTATTTATTTATTTACGTCAAAAATAGTTAAAAACTATGTATGACGTGCTGTGGGAAGAAGTTAATTTCAATTTACATTTTGTTACTACAAATGAAACAACAGTTTTCGGAAGTTCTGTTTTATCTTTTACAAATTTTTCGAACTGAACATTTCATTTTCAATATTCATAAGTGTTTATTTGTGTAATGATTAGTTACATTTATGTTTTGCAATGTTTCGTTTGTCGATTATTAATTCTGGTTTTCTGTGTTAATAGTAAATAAAATCGACGTACTGTCGGCAATTGTTTAATGACGTATGTTATTTTATTGATGTAGTTTCAGAATCCTACAGTTTCTGTAGGATTTTCGAAGCCGAAAAAATATATTTTTGAGACAGCCATTAACTACAGTAGTTCATTCAAAGAATGCGCAGCGTGATAGAAGTTCAATTTTTAGCACTATTGTCAAAAGTGAGACGATGTTCAAGTGTTCAGATAAATCTGAACAAAACAAAAGAATTTGATCTGGCAGTGTCAGCAATTACTGACCTAAATGTATCATTAAGTGATTTCTAAACTTGAATAAAAATAAAACGAAAGTCAGTAAGCCTATCTAAAATATACTTTATGAAATACGTGGTAAACGTGATTTTATTTTCCTCTTAAGATTGCGCGACTCGGCCTGTCGGCCTCGTGTCGCAACCTTTTCTACCCGCAAACTAAAATATAGATTTTTCCTCTCATATAAAATACGTTATCAACTCGGGAATGAAAATACCACCAGTCAGGTAATATTTTCCTTCCTTAAAGTACTACATATTTATCATCTTGTCTTATGCAATAAATTACCATTTCTATATTTCTACGTGAAGAAATTGTGACCTATTTGTACTTTAAGAGTGAGATTGGGGCAAAGAATATATTTTTCAGCCTTCTTCGAAGTGCATGAACTGTGAAAATAAAGAGCGAGTAATACATTGAAGCCGTCTTTAAGGCTGGCCCACCGATACAAGTAGTGTCAACCAATCAAAAATATGTCTATGTGAATTCCAAAGTATTCGTATTTTTTGTTTTCAGATTCGGATTTTACTAAAAAATATTTTGTAATGTTTTTGCCAATGAAGTCTCACTTGAATCAATAGATTTATGACATTTCGTTTTTTTCTGGATTTACAGTAATTCAATACATATTTCAATAAATTCTTCAGATTTATTTAAATTCACATTTCCAACACTAATAATGCTCTGCCCGATTACAACATCAATGCAGTCAATCAAAAATGAAACGGTGGCTGAATTTGTAGGCTTCCTTTTGAACAACGTCGTATACTATTTCAAATATACGAAGGAAAGTTCGCGCGCGGTCCGTGGCCAATTTTTTATGTTCCCGAATTAGCATTGATCGGAGAAACCACTGAAAACTACCGATCAGAGCAACCGGCCGCTAGAATTCTCCTCCAGACAGAGATTGAATTCGACTTAGCTATCTAGCTTGTATCGAAAATCCTGCTACCATCGGGACTCGAACGTGAGCATTAAATTAACTCCATTATTCGTCAAATATATTAAGTTGATAGACGACCATATTTAAAATTATATATCCGCAATGCTCAAAGGATGTGTTGGACTGTTCCCAAAAGTAAAGGACCAAGAAAAGAAATGCAGTGTTTCTTGTCACAGCAATGCATGGGGAGCGTCGTCATGACCAAACCTTGCAATTTATGTTAGCAAGAAGCGAGAAGAGTATTGAACTTTAATCAATCAAATATTTTTTCACTTTTCTGAAACTGAATTGACCAAATTATTGATTATGAAATAAGACTAACTTCAATACTCTACATAGGAAAAGTATTTTTATATGTAGCTCCATTTTCCTTTCTTCATTGTTGATCATAAATCACTAACTGAGGTCACTTAGCATATGCAAATAGCAAAGCAAACAAATATTATGACTTACACATAAATCTATGAAATATACATCGTCGAGAAAATGACATCGAAAATGTCGGTTTCAGTCAAGCCTGTACAAAGGTGAAAATGTATATCTTCAGTGTGATGTTTCCTTTTTTGTTTTTTGAATACAAGCAGAAATGATTTGAAGAAATCAAACGGAAAACAAAAATATTGAATTAATTTCTAGAGCATGTGAAATGCATTTTACAGAGTCAACTATTTATTAGATCGTTTCAAACACAGCTATGTGATTAAACGATTCAAGGAATGTGATATAATATACACATTACAGGAATTGCTCGCTCAATTCACAACGATAACATTACAACGAGGAATGCAGTTTAATTTAAATACATATTCGCTAATATTTTTCACATACGAGTAATATCACATTTATAAAAATTAATTGGTAACAAGTATTAGTCTACTGATCACATCGTTTTGAATTATTTCAGTTCTCAGTACATAATATTTTCAATAGTATAGTATGAAAGTTTTTCTGATATTTTTTCATCATCGTGGGTAACATTTTCATCACATGAAAATACCTACAGTGTGTTAGTGGGAAACGTCAAATATAAAAATTTTCACATAATAAACAATATTACATTGAACTTAATTGTGTGCTTGTGGATGGAGAAGAAACCTTGTACGCTATGTCCTTTGTAACTGTATTTTCATCAATGAGAGTGAAAACTTACTTAATGACAGTGTGAGTGTATAATTAAAAGAACAATAATTATCCTAACGCCTTGTTTGGTAATTCTTGAAACTGTTGTTGTAATATCTGTTGTAACTCTTGTTGCAATGAAGATGTATTATAATAAATATTTCGTAAATACCTGTTAGGGAATACGGAATACGCCATCCTAGCAAGGTTAACAGTTTGAGTCTGATTCTCAAAATCTATTAAAGTTAGGCTTACTAAACTTACACTCACACATATTATATATATATATATATATATATATATATATATATATATATATATATATAATATTGAAGAAAATGGTTTTGATAACTGGGTCCTATTTTGTTAATTCAAATATTTACTCATAAAGATTTTTTTACTGCGTTTTCTAGTAAATATTCGTTGCAGAACGAATTATACTAAGTTAATTGGTAAAAAGGATTCAGTACAAGTAAAAGATCTTTACAAACAATTGAAAATTTCAGTTTCCTAGTGCAATTGTAAATCGAAAGAGAGATAATTTAGTATTAAAAATATCAGCTTTTGGGAAATAACCATTCCAGATGCAATCCTCCGCCAGCACTTGCCTCATCAGAATAAACATTTTCCAAGAACTACCCCTTTTTGAGACTTCTTTATGTTGGTTAGCTTCTCAACATAAAATTCAATGTTCATTCGGCAGTCTAAGTCTTTCAGTACTTATGCGCTGCATTGTGTGATAGTATCTAAAAGTATTGAAGCCAGCACGTAAGCCTAATGAGACAACGACTCGATATACAAATAAAAATACTTATAAGAGTGATATCAACGTAATTCAAACGCCATTTTAAAGATAAAATTATGAAAGTTTATATAAAATAAAATAGTACAAAAAACAATTTTTTGCTGCAAAATTGTTACATGTCCCTTCATTATGTTATTGAATTTTTTCACTGGAAAATATTTTTTTATAAAATACGTCCTACATCAATCAACAAAAAGCAATGGAATATACGTGATAAATTTTGTGTACGAATCTCCTAGAACCTGTAATGAGATACGCGGAATTTTGCGCTCGAATTCCAGTTGCACACGAGAGCATGCGAATTAAACCCGATGTTTGCGCGACACAAGAGGGTCAGCGAAAAAAAGTTCCGATTATATCACAAGCTTATGGATATTTCGGTTGCAAAAGTGATTGTAATATTTCCTTGCATTAAATGAATTAAATCCATTAAATGAAAGGTCTGCCCGCAGTGGTGATGCCTACAGGTCAGTCTAACGAGCCTTGCAGAGGATCTCGTTGACAGGTGATGACGGTGGTTTTGTCAGTTACTGATCAAATGTTTAATTTGAAATGCTACTAAGAGAATGTGATTTAATTGGTTTATTTCTCATTAGTCAGCAAAAAATGTTCATACAGTTTACAGATTATTCAGGAAGTGACTGATTTTCTAAAATATTTCAATATCACATGGGTATTAATTATCTTATTTAATTTTGCATTCTTGTGAATGTACATTTCAGGCGAGACTCTTTAATTACTCCCCTATTACTTTTTACTCTTCTATTCTTTTTACTCCTCCATTATTTTGTTTCAGTCCTTTTATTCCGTTTGACCGATACCATTTGACTTATCTCAATAAAAGTTTACACATCTATGTGTTTTTTTCATAAAGAAAGCTTTTATGCTGTTCATTTCGTTGTAACCCAACTAGAAGGCATTACAGCTCAAGAACAATCCACCTCGGCTTGCCAGGGCGACGCGGGGGTTGCGGCGGCTCCTGCTGGGGGTTGCCGTGTGACGCGGGACGAGTACGAGGAGTACAGGACAAGCTTGCGGCATGGGAGAGAGAGAGAGAGAGAGAAACAGACAGACATAAAGAGACAGAGACATGAACAGAACCGGAGAGAGATAAAGAGACAGAGATAGCAGGACGTCTGCCGGGTTATGATAATTATAGATCGACCTATTAGGAAAAAAACCTAGATTGCGTATTCGGAAAAAGTGGTGAAGGAGAAGATTTCTCTCATAAAGGCTCAACTTCCCCTCCTTGAGGGGCCCCGCCCCCACCGCCTGGGCCAGGCCTTTACGAACGTCCCGAACCGTAGAATGTTGAAGCGCGAGAATTAATAGCGAATCAGTTATTGCTTCAGGCCGTCCTTGAGCTCAACTGACCTCACCTTCGGAAGCAGTTTGGATGGCTTAGCCACGTCTCCAGGGGTAAGCAACGTTATAATGGATTTTTTTCTAGGTGGTCGAACTATATAAAATCATTAGTAATACTATTCGCCAATACCACATTCGTTTGTTATGTTGACTAACAATTTTTAACATTTACTGTGTTAAAGATGTTGATTCACATAGAACCTTATTAAAAGACGCGATTATTCTAATACACAGAAGTATTCATAATGCATGAAAAATGTGTCAGCAGAACAGCGAAAGAATATATTACCAAACTCATTGATGTATTGAAAATTCTTTTATAATGCTAAAACCATTTCACAGGAATATCCCATCAATACACGGGCAACACATAGAACTCAAAAAATTGTCGTTGCCTCTAGAACACACACACACACACACACACACACACACACACACACACACACATTGAAACGCGGCCACCTCCAACTCGCCATCAAAAATACTGCCGCGAAACGTGCCTGCCCTGCGAGCTTCCCCCAGGGTCCGCCAGGCCGCGTTCCCGGCCGCCGAGCCGCGCGCCACCCCTCCCGCCATTTTGTTGCCATGGATTGTGGGGGATTTGGCGGGCACGAAGCGAAAAGCTGCCGCGCCGGGCACAGCAGAGGGGGGAGAGCGAGGGGATCGCCCCCGGGGGCCGGCGGCGCTTGTCAAATATTAAAGCTAATTTTCCGGGCGGTCGCCGCAAAAGGGACGGCGCGCGAGTTACCGCAGCCACGCAAATTAAAAACCGCCCGCCAACGCTCGCCGGAGGTGCAGCGCCCGCAGGGCGCGCGGGCGGTTGGGGGAGGGAAGATTCTGCGACTGCTCAAGACGAAGGAACTTCATCGATCAGGGTTTTCGTCTTGGAACATTACTATGTGCATTTTGGTGTTGAACTCCAGGGGAAGCTTCTTAAACACTGAATAATTCAAAACTCAAAGTCTGGATCATATGCTTTTTGTTTAGAATATTAAATGATACAAATGCATCTTATAAAAGTTATAAACAAATAGGCAGCATGTGGAAGGTTCTAAACTGGTCAACTTAAACCTGAAAAGGTGGCTCAGAGCACCAAATGATGTCACTCCAGTACCTCTGACAGCGAGGTCCTCGGTTCGAGACACGCCCTCACGATTGTCGTCAATAGTTTGGCCGATATGTCGAATTCAGTCGCTTATATACCCGTCCCAATAATTCTAGACACCAGCTGCACTGATCGGGAGTTTTCCATGGTTTCTCAGATCCATGCCCGCTGAATGCTAGTGCGGTACTCTAACAAACGAGTCACGGACCGCGCGCGATATTTCCTTCCTGTTTCTTGTTTTATGCGCTCCCCTTACTTACACACACTTACACCATCCAGGGGGAAAATCACAGCCACCTCCCAGGGAAAAAATATAAACAACACTGACGTAACTAATGATCTTAGGGCACCCGGAATCACTAAAAAACAATGAAAGTCTCCAGCACGATCATTTTTTAAGAAAATTAAATGAGAGAAATGTATTTTACACATTTTACACTATATTTCACAATTACTCACTTTAATCGTGTACACTTTCTTGTTGATCTTCGAGATGAGTAAGAAAAACACCGAATTATTTAAAATGTGAAGACTAACTCATATTTTTCAGAAAATATATTGAAATAAATTAATTGTATATTACTAACAAATAAACAGGGGATCACGAGGATGATGCTAAACTGCTCAAATTAAACTTAATCAATAATTCGTTCATTATTGAAATGATTTTTTTAAAATTTGAACTTTATAATAAGATCGAAAAAGACAAAATAATATATTATTCTAATTAACCAACACATTACATTCTAAGAATATCCATTAAAAGTTTATAATTTAAAAATAATAAATAATTAAATAAATAAATAAATAAATAAATAAATAAATAAATAAATAAATAAATAAATAAATAAATAAAAAGTGTTAGATAAAATATATTAGAACAGTTAATTTTGAAATAATTCCATGGATCGGGATTTTAATCTCCACTCATTACTGAATAATCCAAAATTCTCATATTCTAATATAATAATGGGTTTCCAAGTCCAGTACGTCCGTATGTAAATTGGTGTATGCTATAGTCTCACCGTTCGTTTTGTTAGGGTGCTATAGAAATTCTGGCAGAGCACATAGTTCTTTGTTCCCTTATTACCAACATCATGTTGTATGGATACAACTTCTTGTATTATCTCTATTGTGTTTCTGGAACTGTTTGTCAAACAGCTTGATTATTTCTCTTTCACGTGATGCAGTAAATAAGGCTTATCTCACCACTGGCTTGGGTAGGTTTTTAGAGGCTCGCATGTAAAAGGTCCAAATAGGCATTCTAGCGGCGATTGTTGAACGTGTAAACAGACTTTTTAAACCTAATTTGAGTAGGAAAGCATTACCTAAGAAAATATATTAACATTTCTCCCACCAAAAACCAAGTAATCATAAATCAAGAGTCATTTTCAAGAGTCGATCAGATGACCGAGATCGCTAAGACAGTAGTGCCGTAGCGGCCTCGGGCAAGAAGATCGCCTCGGGCATGGGTGTATTTGTGTATGTCTGAGTGTCGTCCCTTCACCCCTCATTGCCATAATCATTTCATCTTCTATAACCCCAGGGCTACCAACCCTGGGGGATAAAAATTGTATCCAACTAAATGCTGATTCCCTGATAAAAATACATGCACCTGTCACCGGATAATTACTGAGCCCCGGTAAATGCAGGGTGCATGAACATGTGGTCCAAGTCGGCCTATTCGAAGGCAAAAAAAAATACCTTCGAGATTTCAATGACTGGGTATTTAAAAATGAATTTCGTAAAACTGTCGGTCGTGATCTACGTGATGTAAACTGGCAACGTCACAAAACGTATGTTTCATATGAAACACAAACAACACAAATTGGTACATATTCCTTCTTTACTGACGTGGTTCTAGAACCACACAGCGGACTGCCAAGCACGCACTAGTACAAACGCGATGTAATGGCCCCTTCACCCATGTCCCGACCTTTGTTGTTGTTTTTTTTATTGTTCACCTCCAAGCAATTGTTGGTGATAACCATGCGTACGGTTTTAGGATGTAATTTACTGCGTTAAAGAACATGAATTATCCATTTTCGGTAAAAGGTACCCACAATACCAGTTTTTCAAACGAAAGATCGCGACTAGTTGCAGCAACATTACTATACAAAATTACATTACTTTACTATGTAGGTACGAAGCAAGCTAGAAAATAAATCTATAGTGTAAAATGTCTACAACTGTTTCCATTTGAGAGGTGGGGAATTTCAGGAGACCCCCGACGTCAGAAACGATGTTCTTTTCAGATTTGAAAAAGATGCATGGACTTACTTTTCTGGAAATGGAGGCCCACATCTTATTGCAAGGAACTGAATGTTGTAAATAAGCAGAATTGGTATATTTTATGTAACATATTCTTGACCATGCCTGATATTGATCTTGAATCCCACGCGATCCTGTTGTTAAGCAGAAATATTAATCAGTACATATACCCCATAAAAAATCGCGGAGGATATTTTTTTCTTAGGGATTTTATTCCGTCAACAACCGGTTACGTTCCAATGGGACGCACATTCGACCATGCACTAGGCACCAACGCACTTGCGGGTTCCTCTGATCTGGGTAGAACTCGAGGCCCTCCGCGACAACACATACACGAAGGACAAACAATCTTGCCCAAAGCAGAGCTTGAACCCGCGACCCTTCGGACCGAAGCGCAGACTCGGTACATTGTCCTACATTTGCGGTTTCTTTGCTCTTTCACAATTTGCGTAATAAATAGCCATACGTGTATCAAATTCATACATTCAGTTTATAAATATCAGAAAATTGTGCGATCGCTTCTGCGCACAGTATGTTATTCTAAAACGTTGCAACATTGCCAGTTAAAAAATAGTTCATTGACACATGTATTATGACTTTCCAGCATTAAATGTTCTGGTAAATCCATGAATTGCTGCTATTATACACAGTGACGTGTATTGAATAGGCATTCGCATGGCTTACACTGCAAATATTATCGGAGGTCACTCAGATATTCCGCTTTAATACTTTCAACAAAGGGAACAAGAAATAAAATAATTATTCATTAACAGCAAACATAATTTTCTGCATGTTATTGATAGAATGGAATAATGTATTTGCATACAGTTCACAACTTTACATATATGACAGTACGTTTCCAAATACAATCGAGTACCGGTAAATAAAAAATATAAAACTAAAATATATTTCATTTCCAATGCTCATGGACATACTTTTACAATGATGTGTGAAATTAATTATTAGAATTAATTCTGAGGAAGTAACTTCAGGTAACTTACTGAATGTAGACTGCATAGGTATTAACGAGTGTACAATAGAAATAAACGAAGCGAGTGGATAAAGAGGGTTATAATTTTATGAATGGTATGTTCTAAAAACAAGCATAGGAGCAGAACGACAATAAAAGCGAAATTTCTTATTTACCTCGACTGCAATTACACCCCATTATGCATGTGTTACGTTCAATATTTTTTCGTTTTTATTTAAGAATATTTTACATTTTGATAAATTGACGAACCATTTTCACCATTTGAGGCTCACATTTGATGACTGACGTATTGAAAAAGATCTGCTTGAGTGCATATTGAAAAATATTAAAAAGATCTGCTTGAATGGGCTTTGCATTGTGTACTTGTAATCAACACAGTAACTCAAAGAAATGTTTTGAAAACCAATATTGTCTTATTCATTCATTGTTTACTTGTAGTTGATGTAGGTCCGCAATCCGACTCAAATACCTTAGCCACGTCGGTCTTAAAATCACGTAATTAAATGATTTTGATCCTTTTTCTGAATTTGATTGGTAATTGTTGAGTTTTATTTTTCTCTGGAGTTTTGAATACAAGCGTAATGATAATCAACTAAGTGTAAAAATTTGTAAAGGATGCAGCGTAGGGCAGCTAAATTTACTTTCAGAGACATGAAAATGGTAGGATGGGATCCACTCGAAAACAGGCGCAGTAGCAAGTAGCTTTGTATAAAGCTTATAATGGTAATCAAGCTTGGAAAAAAGTTAATCGGCGGCTAATTATTCCTACTGATGTAGAGGAATCACAAGCACAATAAATTTAAGACCTCTGGGAAATTGTCTTTCACTAATTGAACGATAACGAAATGAAATAGATTGCCTGCAAATACGTTTGAACCCTTTTCTCGAAACGTTCAAGAGTTTACGAAAATTAATTTAGGGTATTACTATGTAAATGTGGGACTTAACTGAGAATAGTAGGTTATAGAGCGAGGCGTATGTAATATATTGTGAAGTCGGGTGTCGTACACTGTAGAACAGAGAAATAATGAAGGAAGTGATAAAAGGGTCATAGTGAAGTGAAATGAGGTGCAGTGCAGTGTGGTCGTAATTGAACATTCAGTGCGGAATTAGATCATAGAAGTTTCTTATTCTTAAGGTAATTTAATGTTTTACGAATCAGAGAGTTTTTATATTATTATTTTATTATCTTTATTATTTATTTACGTCCAAAACAGTTAAAAACTGTGCGTGACGTGCTATGCGGAGAAGCAACCCTCAACTCGCGACATAAATTTGAAGTATTATTATTACTATTATTACTATTATTACTATTATTATAATTATTGTTGTTTTATCAGACGTTTTTATTGTTTATAGATTATTATTATTATACCCTTATGATTATTATTATTAAATAATTTGCATGGTAGCTATAATATCTTATATATGTAATTAGCTGTCACCGTATTATGCCCATTCGCAGTTAAAATAAATTTATCTTATCTTAACAAATTTTCAAGAAATCAATGAGTTTATTTAATTCACTACACGAACAAATAAATAATAATTCCAACGTGATGTGAGGAACTAAGACTAAGTGTACATGTTTTGAAATATTTTTAAGTAATATACCTTTCTTGTCTGTACTCGTTTTCTCGTTGCTTACCAGATAAGACTTGTTTTTTTAAATTAACTGAAATCGTTGTGAAAATCAGCGTTCAAATCATTTATCTTGTCAAGTGTGTGATTTCAAGATTAAAGGTTCATCTGCGATAGAGATAACTACGAAACACTCATACAATGATTTAATTTGTTATAATAATGATATCTGATCAATTAAAACATCAGTTTAATTTCCCATGTGTTCCAAATTTTGGATTAAGTCTTGATATTTTAAATACTACATATTCTTGATATTCTGAAATCTATCAGTTCATATGTGCAATGTTTAATATGTTGGCTTCTTCTTAAATAATGTTAACTTTTTGTCCTCTTCTATACATGATTAATAGGAATGAAACAAATATTTCAGGCTTTGAGATAACAATGAAGAAAAATGTATAGTTCTAATTGTTCTACAGAAATATTATTGAAAGTCATATTCCAATTTCATTGAAACACTGTTCTTCCACTGTCCAATTCTCGAAGTTTCAAAAGTATTAAATCACTTATTACGATAACCAGAAAACAATATAGTGAAACATAATGGACACACGTTATTTCCTGCGCCTTGTTTTCATTGTCTCTCAACCGAATGATTTATCAGAGATGATAACCCTGGAAATCCGATACATTTTTTTCTCCTTCACAATAAACCTCACTTAATTCCCTTATCCGACCTCATCCACTCCGGCCATTTAATCTGAGCGGTCAGCGCTTTACCTGCGCTGAATTGCAGCCCGCGGCAGTCCACATCGTTAAATTGATTAATTACTCAGTGTTAACGACGTTGCGGATTCGCCAGCGCAAGCAATAAACACTTCGCCGCCACTCACAGTCTGCACGCGCGAGCAATTGGGCGGCGCGCACGGCGGCGGCGGAGGGTAGGCGGTGGGCGGTGGGAGATAAAAGACAGGCGACGAAGGCGACAGACAGAGAGAAGATAGGCTTCAGGTGACACGTCAAAGACTGTGACACGCAAAAACGTCACGCGACAGACAGACGACAGGCGATGCACCAAAGACAACGTCACGTGACAGAAAATGTCACGTGACAGACAACACCCGACAGTCGACAACACACGAACGACGCCGACAATCGACAGGCGACGGACGTTAGGTGACAACAGACGGTGACAGGTGACAGACGACGGCAGACAACAGGCAGGCGACATGCCTTTGATGACACGCGAAAGACAACAAGTGACAGACGTTATGTGACACAGAACGACACCCGAAAGTCGACAAGGACGGGCTGCAATGGGCTGGTGTCGGCAGGCTGCAAGGGGAGGAGGCGATCACCATGAGACAGGCGGAAGACAGCAGAGGGCAGTCGACGGGCTGCGAGAGCGGTGGACCGCAGGAGTCGGGCGTTGTCTGTGGCTGCTCGTAGGCGGGGGCGGGCGCACCGGCGCTCTTATCTGACCCTGTCAACAAGGCTATCGTTGCGTCTACGCTTCGCTGGAGGGGGAGGAGGAGCTGCCCTTGTGGATGACCGCTGTCCGCAGGCCGACAGGTCAGGCTTTCGCCCGCTCGCCATTCACCGGCCGGTTGACCCTGCCCACTCACTGTTATCAGCGCTCATCGAAGGGTGCTCTGACGAATCGCAAATTCCTCAATAAATAATAATCTAATGAACCATATGATCTGTATAAATATTGTCATATGAACGAAGATTAAATGCTCTAACTGACTACTCTAATTACTGAAGATGAATTAACTCTATTTACCAATTACTACAGATGAAGTGCGGATTATTAGAAATTTAAAAAAGTGCAATGTATTTATGATTATTTCGCCAGGTTGAATTCCAATACATTGCCATAAGTGATAATGATGGTAGAATGAATGATAATGGAGCATTAGTAGAAAGAGGGGCAGACAAAATTGAAGAAGAAGAAGAAAAAGAAGATGAAGAAAAAGAAGAAGAAGAAATAGAAGAAGAAACATTATCAGATAGCGTTTCATTAGTGTGTCACTCATTTCTCCAACGGTCATTTAATTCTCTAATCACTTTATCTAATCTAATCACGTATATGCCCCATGTAGTCCGCGTAGTATAATCCACTTAGTGAATTGTGTAACCTAACGCCCCGTCAATTTCTTGAATCATCAAATATCCTCCTGGTTTATTCAATACTCCCTCCTTGTTTGTCCGTCTGCGCCCTAACGTTCTCTGTCTGATCGCCCCTGCAACCACTTAACACGTACGCACTTCCTACTCGGCCTTTGTACGCCATTTTTAGTTTACCATTTATCGTTATCACCCCTGAAATAGAAGTTAACTGTGCTCATCCTTTTAAATATTGTATTGCAGCAACATACCTGCTCTTTGGAGCCTTCTGGATAACAGATATCGCGGTTGAGTCTTTATAAATGATATTAGATATAGTACGGAGTTGTTCTACAGCTGTCGCCGTTTCTCCGCTCTCAGTCTCCATGCCTCTCTATTGGACCATAGATCATCTGGCATTTCTCTTGCCGTCATAGCCTCTTGCACTCCCTGCTGCCATGCAAGTCTGGGTCTTCCTCTCTTCTGTCTTTCTGTCGGCACCCATTTCAGAACTCGTTTTGGCCATCTTTCGTCTGTCATTCTCATAACATGACCGTACCAGACGATTTGTTTTTTCTCTATTTACGCATGTAACGCATGTAAAGAAATCTATCCTTGACGAAATAGAGAAAAAAATAAATGATGTTACTTAGTATTATTAATACGGTCTGTTTTCCTGCAACAGGGCCTACTGTCGCAACAAGCTTCTGTACCCTCCATATCTATATATTAGTTGTCAATGAGGTGCTTCTCATTTTCAAGTCACTTCGAAGTGCCATTTGTGTACCGAAAAATAAGAACATCCTAAATTTTGGACGGAGACAAAATATTGTAGAATGTGTGTTTCCGCAAATTAACTTTCACTAATTCAACACTTTAAAATGAACATTTACATTGCGGACCAACCTCAAGCAATACATTGAACATATTTTGGTAGAACATTGTACTCATTTAAACCAATAGATATTAAAAACATTAATAAATAAGTTGAAATATTAATGTTTATGTTTCAATTTTGACACTTCAAATGAATGTATAGTTCTTATAAAATATTTTAAATAAATTATTGACATTATTTCAATGATTTTAGGGAAGCATAGATATATTCCTTGGTATCTTGAATTATTTTGGTAAAATACTGAATCATTTAAATGAAGATTAATATCTGAACTAATAGAACACGTATATAATTTGTACAATTTATTTGAATAATCATTAATAAAACTTGAAATGGTTCTTGTATTTAACTGAATTAATGATTTATTTGTGATTTGGGAATATACGAGAGAACTTTAATAATATTTAGCAAATATGTATTAAGAAATTGTTTAATGTTATTGCAAAATACGATTATCAACTCGGACTGACGAACGGACAACCGAACAACGAAGTATAGATGTTTTCTAAAAATATTTTGTATGCGATCATTTATTAATATGTGTATTTGACCATATTTAGTCGACGAATGACATCGATTATACACCCTGTAAATTCCGATTTGGAATCCACAACTTGTTGACCAATCACGTTCCCAGAAGTTTCAAAATCCACGAGCAAAATTCTGTCAACCCGTTCCCAAATTCTTAATGGCCAAATCTGCTAAAAGAAGTAGTAAAGAGGAAATTAAATGTTTGCTGACAATATTTTCTGTTAGAAACAAGGTTAGTAGGTAATATTTAAAAGTACATTAATCACTTGTAAAAATGTAAACTAAGGAAAATATTAGTAGCAGGTATCGTATGTATTTGTTTGAAACAGTTTAAAGAAATTTTCATAAATTGTCTGTTAACCTACATGTTTGTAAACAAATTAACAAGAGAGAAGAAGGAGTTTCATAATCATTTTATTTCTATCTTTACTGACAAGCCCGCATGTCATATTGTCCTTTCTCGTCCTATCCCAACCACCCGGAAATGTTACTGAATTTCGCCTCCCTCTCCTCTACCTGCCATCAAGACGTCTTCACCGACGACATCTTACCCCCAGAGGCATGCCTGCGTACTATCTTCGCTTTTTTCTCTTCCCCCACTGTCGGCGCTGTATACTGTACTTTCTCCCGCCCGTGCTCCTTCTGCTTCACTGATCAAGACAATCCTGGGCTCTCCAGGGGGGGGTCTCGTGCGTGTCAGCCCGAGGCCCGAGACAAGGATGGGTCCGGAGCGGGACGGTGGAGTGAGGAAAAGTAGGCATTGGGGCAGGTGCTGTGTGGGGCAGCCTGAGATAAGAAGCGGAGGCGGGGTAAAGTCGTAGCGGTGTCGGAAGGAGAAGCGAGGTCGGTGAAGATGTGAGTGACGGAGAGGAGGAAGTGGAGGAGGTGCTGGGTGAGAGCGGGGAGAAGATGAGGTTGAGTTGGGACAGAATAGAACAAGGCAAGGTGGGGGAAAGGGCAAATGCATAGGCGAGGGCCGACACATCAAGAGATAGAAAGAGCGGGGTTGGGATTCAGTGTGATGGAGTATGGTTGAGTATGGTTGAGTAAGGTTGAGTGAGGTTGACCGGAGTGAAACGGGTTGGAGTGATGTGGGGCTGTCGGGGTGGAACGCGATAGGCGGGGCGGCATGAGATACGGGGAGGTGTGTAGAGGGGCCTGGTGGACCGGATCGGAATGAAGCGGGGCGGTGTGAAGCGGGTTAGGATAAAGCGAGACGATTTGCTGCGCGACACGTTGGAGAGGGGTGGAGTGGAGTGAAGCGAGCTGAAGTTAAGCAGGGCTGAGCGAAGCGAATCTGGAAGAATCTGGGCTGGGCGAAGCGGTGATGGGAGAAGCGGAGCTAGGCGGGGAGAAGCGGGGCTGGTTTAATCGGGCCTGGGCGAAGCAGGGCTGGGCGACGCGAGGGTGGGTAAAGTGGGGGTGGGTGAAGCGGGTCTGAGCTAAGCGGGTCTGAGCTAAGCGGGTTTGAGCGAAACAGGGCTGGGGGGAGCGGGGCAGGGTGCGACGGGTGGGATGAAGCAGAACAAGGTGAAGCGGGGCGAGGTGGAGCGTGGGAAGGTCAGCAAGGCAGTGCACAGCGGGGCGGGATGAAGCGTAGCGCGGGGTGGGGCGGATTGAGGCGAGGCGGAGTGGAGTGGAGTGTAGAGTGGAGCGCTGCCGAGGGGACCGCAGGGCGAGGCGTCCCGTCCCCTTCGTGCGTATTGACTCGCGGCGCCGCCTCCGGGTGTATTTGCGGGCGCTATCGCTGGCCCGGAGATCCGCGCCCTCGCGTCCTTCCCCTTGTCCGTGGCGTCTTTCCTCGCTTGGGCCGGCGCCAGGGCCGCCCCGCGCCGCGCCACCCGAAGGGGCTGTTTTGACGGCGGGGGATGTCGCGCCCGAACTTCCCTCGAGTTTGCCTGCGTTTTCCCCTAGAAGTCGCGCGTTTATTCTATTTTTATGATGTATTTCTTGCGTTGTGTTCTGCTCAGTGGTGGGGAAAGAAAATATGCGATGCGTCAATCATAATTTAACAATAATTCAATTTCACTTCGAAATAAAAATATAACTTTCGAAGTCCATCTAAAATAAGGCCAAATAAAATTTCCTTGCGACAGTAAGTAATATTTAACGATAGAAGACTCGGTTTGAAATGGTGACAATTTTTCTTTATTGTAAAAACTAAACATGTCTATAATTTGGATTAATGGTTAACTTGGAAACGCTTAATTTGACAAGTTTAATATCTAAATAGATTAAAATAATTTAAATAATAGATTTTAAAAAATTAATAATAATTGTTACTTCCGAAATACTAAAAATAACGTGCACTTTCTTTTTCTTTTGCAGGCGAGAAATAATTCCTCACAAATGTTGACGAAAAATAATACAAAATTGCTTTTAAGTACAATACACACAGTTCTTATAAACCATTATTTCTTTTCCTTTTCAAAAGTTATGGAAGAAAATTATTCTGTTAATACATGACACATACCTAGAAAGTTTTGTGTTTGTAGTAAGGTCCTGTATGGGTACTGAAACGCGGTTCTCTACGTCAAAGCATATTTACTGGAGAGTACAAGGTTCATTGATTTATCAATAAAAGACAATCATGTTGTCCCTCATCTACTAATCTGGCATCCAATTTAATCAAGCTATATTTTGAATCCGGGAAATCCGAAAATACTCATTACAGTCCAATTCCCGTTTCTCCGGTTTTGCCATTTCTCTGAAACGCGGTGGTTGTATACGTTGAAACGCAAACTTCAATCTTCCTAAACAATGAAAGCCAAAACCAAGACTGACACAAAACATTCAGGATGATTTTACTAAAATTGCCGATGTATTACGTCTGAATTTATACAATTGCATATTAACTTTTGGCCTGCCGCAGCTAAACTTCTGAACTAAACAATACAAAATGATTTTGTGAACAGTAGTAGACATGTACAGTAATATTAAATGTCGTGAGGCCATTTCGTTGAACTTTTGCAATCCAAGGCCAAATAACACAATCAAATAAGCACTTTGCTGTCAAACTCGAATCTCATTGTTTTCCAAATGTTTTATGGTATCCTGGAACAAAACCATAGGCACGGCCACATGGCCTGAGACCACATACTTTCTTTCAATTTCTGCGTGCATTGGAAATAATTAATACAGATTCTTCTTTGAAATCTTTGGGAAATAACTTGTTTCATAAAATGTATTTCTAATACTAACTCCCTAATCTATTAAAAATTATATTTTAAAATTCATTTTTCTTAATTAGGGGGTAAAGATTTCCACATTTATTTTGATGGTGCGCGTACGTTTTTCACATTTTCATGTTTTGCATCTATCCCTCAACTACCTGTAAATATTTTGTGGGTAGAAAATACTATCTGCTAGTTTGATTGAACACACACTTTTCTGGTTAGGCTCTGCCATTACTTCGATCATCATGCACTACCTGTTCTAAAAATGTTTTATTTCTGTCAACGTGAATACCCTAATAACCTTGTGATAGAAAAATATATATTATATGGTTACTGAGGTACTCAAGTTGAAAGAAATGACATATTTTAGAATTATAATTTATCCATTGATTCTGATACGTATAGGAGCTATGTATTTAAACGATTCTTAAGGTTTTTGCAATTGTACAGTAATATTATATTTATCCTGGTGGCTAGTTCTTGGTCAGTATGCTCAGTTTCCACTACGTGGCCCCGGATTCGATTCTCGGTCAGGCAAGATTATAGTTTTTCCTGCAATGTCCCAGTATATGCTGCTGTGTGACGAAAAATTCACTTCTCAGTTTGAGAAAACCGGAATACTGCGAGGGGATATCTATGTGATAACCACACGTACCCCTTTAACACATGGGCGCGAGGTAGGGACGTTGCCGGTAGGCCTCAGCCCGTTCACAGGCTGCCGCGCAAGTACATATATTTATTTTATTTTAAACGGAACAACAGGTGAGATATAAGCTGTAACATAAATCTTTCAATAATTCATATTTAAAGACTAATTTTTTATGAAACTGATATGAATCCTAAATTCAATATTTTGCTCTAAATAAGGCTGTTTTGTGATTATTTTTTTCACAGAAATATTTTTTTTTAGAATTTATTTCCTTGAAACACTTTCGTCCTTTTCTTTCTTATCTCCACCACTATTTACATTTTTGTCTTCGGCTATATCTTCCATTGCAGTATGGGAATATTTTTATTATAATATTAATATTAAAATGTCTAATATTTATTTTCACTATTTATTTCATTTTTTAGTTGAGCAGTTTAAATTAATTCAAGACTCCACGCAAAAGACGTTGCGTTGCAGCTAGTAGTTATTGAAGGCGTAAGGTCTAGTAATAATATAAAGTTGGTGAATCGAATCCATCGTCGAGTATTTTAACCAATCAAGTCTGTTATTTACGATATCGGCCATGATATTCAATACTGTTCATTATATTGACATGGTTTTTACTTTTCCATTAATAAATTTACTTAATGGAGAAAAAAATTTAATTATTTGTTTAGGGTCAATGATTTTATGGCTTTCACCATAGATTTGAATGTGGTAGCTTACTGATGCATTAAATCAAAATGCTTACACTTTCAAAATAAAAGAGAACATTTATTTGTAATAATAACAAACTTTCCACAATGTTGTTTGCAAACTGAAATGAACTAATACATTTAATTAATTTAACAATTTTCAAGTAAGAGTCTAGGTGTACCTTCTTCAACTTTCAAATATTCAAAAGTGATTTTTTTATGTCCAATTCTATAGTTCACTTCATAACTCTCCCAAATATTCTAATCCATTAACTTTTCTGTAATATTTCCCTCATTCAAAAATACCGCCAATATTACATTGCCTTTTTTACATCCGACTTGTCCCCTAACCTCTCTGAAAACCCGAATAATCATTTACTTACCCATCCCAGAACGTGCATTTTTCTCTCTGTTGATTACGTCCGTCGTCTTTAGTCGACCGTCTCCCTGACATCAAAAACATTGCCAAACTGTTTACATCCCAGTAGACCGTATGCACATCTTGATGCCAAATGGGGACGAAATACCATCTCCAATTTTATTCGTTCCAATATTTTTTTTAACAGAACAAAAACATAAATAAATATTTCTTGGTGAAAACGGTTCATATTGGAGCAGCTTATACAATAACCTATTTATTTCCATTGTTTCGAAGGTCGACACCCGTTAAAGAGTATCCTTTGTTTCCCTATGCCGTTTCAGTCAGTCAATTTAACAGTACAGTTGTCCGAAAAGTAATTAACCAGATAAATGGGAACAAACTTCACACCTAAACACATTATCCTTTTCGCATTTCTCAGTCGCAAAATAAAGCACATCCACCTGAAATCCAGAGTTTCCCCCCTATAAAAGGGACGCTTGTCAATCTTCCACCACAGTGGAAACCAAAGAGTAAAGGGTTTCGTTCTCGCACGCCTCGTACGCCCAGGCGAAGCGCGACGGCCTGGCCGTGGCGGGTGGGGGGGTGGAG
>BOPP01000102.1:2821423-2887603 GCA_017312745.1 Gryllus bimaculatus
CGCCGGGCGGCCGGAGAGTTATTGGAAACAACTGAGGTACGGCGGGCGGCGCGCGTTTTTTGGTGGCCAACCTGTTGCCGCGGTCAGCCTGACGGCGCTTTTCTTCGGCGGAAGCTTTGTTTTCGCGTGCCGTTCGCTTCTCACCTCGTCCGCCACCCGTCATTTGTCAGGTGAGGATGAAAAGAACCGGAGGTGGCGGGGGGGGGGCGCCGGTCTCTGACTCAGCCGATGTGTCAATGAGTCGACCGAAAGGGAAAACTGACGTGCTTGCGAATAAACTGAGTGATAGATAGAGAGATTTATTATTTCGGCAGGTAGGTTTTATACAACCTGGTAGCAGAACACTACAATTAACATACTACAATTAGGAATATTGATACAATGTAAATTTAAATCATTTTATGACAATAATAATAGTAATAATAATATGATAACAATAAAGACAATAATAGCATTAACTCTCCATTTTATGACGCTCCTACACAGATATTTTAACTAATAAATACATTTTTAAATACACTGCACTTCACTTCACTACACTTGTACTTCTCTTTCTACTTCTCTACCTCTCGCACTACTCTTCACAACACGTCACGACACTCCAATTCAACTACTACTCAAAATATAATTATATGTTTAAACAACAATGCATTTAATAGTACTTATCGCAATACTAATGATAACAATAATAATAAAGTAATAACTATTTTAATAAGCCTAACTTACTAATTAATAACTTTTGCAAATCTCCTTAGTTAATATGCTTTTAAAACTGTGTACACCTAGAGGTCAGGTTCCATGGCTGTCGCAGGTAACGTATTCCAGTGATACAGTTTTCATTGCTTAAACTAAGTCTGGATTCATTTTGGGTACATTTATCAGTACGCAAATAAAAATAATGCAAATCAACCTTTATTCTTTCTCATGCATTTTAATGTAGCTATACTATTTGTGCAAGTTTACTTGAGCTCTGTAGGGCATGTAGATATTCGAATAATCGTTCTGAATTTTCTCGCTGCAAAAAGTCGATTTCATCACGGAGAACACTAGGGATAGAAGGCAAAAGCCGTAACCGATTTGCCTCTGGAAATAGTTTTTATTATCCCGAAGAGAAACTTTTCAAGCCAATTCTTCCCAAAACCACCCGTTGCTATCTGTATTCATAATTCTTCTTAATATGAATGAGTTAGGGTAGAGATTTTACCGCTACAAAATCGTACACCGGTGCACGTTTTCCCATAATACGTCACACAGTTTTTAAACGTTTTTTGAGCTAAATTAATAACTACATAAAATGATAAATCATAGAATTATAGGCTTAGCGAAAGCTCCCGGAATTGGTTCTCCGTGGCATCAATACTTTAATTTGTCACATACCTTATATTTACCTATATAGATTTGTAATTGAAAACGTTTATACACCAGGTTCAATATGAATATTTTTTTCTCCTCTTGAACTTGTTTGAATTTGCAACATATTTTACAATTCTGTCAGTTAGTACAATTCCAACACCCACAGTAAACTTAGAACTGTATTAACAAAATATAAATAGGACATGAATTATTTACAAAATTAAGGAGAGAATAAAGTTACACGAGTGTAAATTTGCAGATTCGAGAAACAAAAATCATACGACTTCCTTTTATCTGCGATCAGTTGTCTCAGGAAGTGCATTTTTCTTTAGCCACTTTAGTCTTTCACTAAATCACGCACAGTTTTATAAACTAAATCGATGGATTCTAAAAGAGCAATCCTTAACTCATAAACCTCACTCCACTTTTCGCTCCTGCATTTACATATTCAGTGAGATTCGGATAGGTGTTATGACATTTTGCAAATCGAGAAAAAAGTTGTTCAATTGTTTAGAAGTAAGTTACTGGTAATGTAAATAGAATGAAGGTTATAATACATCATAAAAACGTCTGATATTTAATTTTAGAAAATGAAACTAAATAAACATTTTGTGAAAATATGTAATACGTAAATATTTTATAATTAATTTGTATTTTTATTTAGTTTTCCTTTTTGCATGTTTTCATTTAATTAGTATTTACTATAAACTCTTGATATGCGAATAAATCGAAGTTATAGGATACTCCGCACGTTGAATCCTGTGATTGGATATAACGATACCTATCGAAGATCACACTGGAGAATTTTATAAACATCTATCAAACATCCAGCGTTTTGCTTGATGTTTTGCCTGCCGGTGTATTTTAAAAAAAACTTTTACTATTTAATTATCTTTCTAAAGGTAGGATGTTAAGGATTTGTACACTATTTTGATCTAAAGCGCGATATTAAGAACTAGCATGCCAAATGCTACGATATGAATATTTATCATATTTGATTTTCGGAAAAAATAAACTCTGAGTTAATATATTTTCTGTTAAAATGACTGTGACAAAATCTGATACGATAAGCTATTAATCGCATAATGATTTTCCAAAATAAAATTTTCCAGATTTTGTGAAGTCTTCTATTTTGAACATTAATACCATAAACGAAGAAATATTTGCCTCCGAACGCGATATTTTATTTTTGTCTTCTATAACCTAAAATGCACGGGAGATTGAAAGAAAATAATTGACTCACACACTCTCTCTCTATCTACCTATTGTACCCGAACGCCCGCACCAGAGACGGTCCGTTAAATAGACGAGAGATAAGTCACAAAGACGACGTAGATGATGAGCGTCGTTAGCTCGTGTGTGGTCAGTTTTCTTCTACGCAGAGCGGAGTGCGCTCGTCGTCTGGCTGCGGAGCCGATACCAGCGCCCACCTCCACGAGCGCCGAGAGGGCTGCAGCTGGGCCCAGCGAAGAGCCATGGGGAACTCCAGCTCCGCCCCCAACGCCCCCGACGCCTGCGTCAAAGTAAGCGCTGTGTTCCGTTGTGCCAAACTGGACGTTCGAGAATAAGTAAGGACGCCCTTTTTGTAATTTATAATGCGGAGTAGGCTGTGCGTGTACGAATTAGCGTTACGGAAAGAATAAATGAAGATACGAAAACGTTCAAACAAGCTGTTCTAATATACGCAAGAACTAAAACATTATTTGGAAAAACATTACTTTTGTTGTTATCGTTGTTCTTTTTATGTAATATGGCGTTTTTGTATTCAAATGCAATACCTAAGGTACCAAATAGATATTATTTAATAAATAATCTTCAATGCATTGTAATCTTTCATATTTTCCTTTAAATGTATTCGTACGTGGTAAAAGGCAACAATCGTTTCCATTTCCTTAAGTAGCTCGCAATGTTGGTTTAATGCACATGACGGTACACAACAACAATATCAACAATAGTAATAATAGTAATAATAATAGTAGTAATAATAATAATAATAATAATAATAATAATAATAATAATAATAATAATAACTTAATAAACTTAGCAGAGCACTGCGAATTGCTGTCCATTGTTTGGTAGCCAGCGTATAGAGCAAGGCAGCATCGGTTCGCTTCCCTAACGATTCAAGAGAAAGTGCCCCAAAAGGGATTTTATTTCTTTATAAATGTGAATATTTAGTTTACATTTATTAATTTGTAGAAATTACCGTTTTAAATTTACGTACTTAAATAATTTGTTCTTAAAAATTTAACTAATCCGCGAGCCCATATCTTTGTTTCATTTCTATACACGATGCATTCTTATCCATGCAAAGGGGCACAATTTTGTGAAACAGCTGAGGAAACATATTCAAAACATACAAAAGTTAGCATCAAGGCATTTACAAACGTAGAAGTGAATAGAAAAATGGAAAGTAACTGGTATGAATTAACATAAGGCATTAAAAGCACGTAACCTTCGTATGTGTGTGAGAAATATCATTATGAATACAAATATATTACTCTAAAAGTTAACATTAGCGTTCAGGGAACATTGCTCACTATTTGTGGACAACATAATTTATTTACTTGCATTTACACGTTAACGTATTTATTTATTTATTGCATAAAATAAATATAATTAATTTCAAGTTAAATATGAACATCCATATAAATGAAGAAAATATTGTGTCAAAATTTTTTACTGAAACGTGTTGGGAATTTATAATATTACCTCATTTTATCTATTTTGCGTGTGTTTTGTGCAGTGTTTGTGGACTTTTCTTATGTGTTTTATGTTCTTTGTACAGTGCAATGTGTGTTTGAGAGGTTTATAATTCACAGTGCCACCATCAGTGTTCTTACATTTATTACATTATATAGGTGCATTATTGACACCTCATCTATCTGTATATATTTTTCCTGTAGCAAATCTAATAATAAAGGTACTTTTTCATTCTTAAGTTTCAAAAATCACTTAGAAAAGAGCATGACTAATCAGCGTATTTTGGGGGGGGGGGGATTTACGGAAATTTCTAAAGAGATACACATTAAATATTTATTTATAGAATCAAAACGTAAAGGCAAATTCTAGGTTTTAGATTCAGTATGCATATTATTAATAGATGTACCTTTTCAATCATTATGCAGGAGCTACCAAATCATTGTGAAGTTTATAAGAGATATACTGTTTTTACTACCCCAAATTCTGGGAATATTCACTTTTCGAAACTCCACATAAACTGGACGTCATTATCTCATGCATATGGGGCCACGCAACGTCAAGGCTACGGTTGACAGTGTTAAGTAGTTTTAAGATGAACATTTCCTGGGGGTAAATGCAAGACACATTCAAAACTATTGAAATTGCACATAAACGGTGCACGGACTTGATCGGACATCTCAAATGAAAGATTAACCTAAAAATAAAGCAGATGTACTGACTGTGTATGAAACTGTACATGTACATGAAACCATGTAAGAACACATTTAAAATTAACTTTTTGCGCGTGCTCATATTTGTACCTAACCTTATTTGCTAACAATAACAAAAGAAATGACTGCTTTAATACATTATTACATTGAGGTAGTGGTCTCAACTATGTTCGTGTTTTGCATGTAATTACCAATTAAATATATTTTATCTGTGTTTTAGGAAAAAAGTACGTTTTTGGTTAAAAACTACGAGAAAATTTATTCTGACCTGTATGTCTATGTTTATTAGATCTGTAGCTGAAACCATGCTGCTGAAGAAATCCATACTTGTGTGTTTTTCAAAACGCATTCCTTCTATTTCATTGTCCTTCATCAGCAGGGTGTAATGAAAATAAATATATAAGTATATTAACCTAACGTAACAAATGCACGTGCATTAAATTGAAAAATACTTTTAAAAATAATATAATTAATATCATTCTTCAATGTAATTTAAGATTAATATTTATCCCATACCTGTTTAGATTTGTTTATTTTTAAGTCACGGTTAATTATTCCACAATATATTCTTAAATCAAAAAAGTTGGAACTAAAACAATCATATGAATATTCATTATAAATTTCGTTTACAAAAATATAATTTGATTAAGCACGACCTTCGGGGAAAACATCAATTAATTTCGTAGAATAGTAATTTACCTGAATAGAAATCATGTAATATTTTTTGTGAATCTGAAACAATTATCTCACACACGTTTTGTTATATATGCATTTTCATGCCTTTCTATTCTCTGTGAAAATCTTTGGCAGTATGTTTCAACAAGAGGCAGTATGAAATACAAGAGGCAGTATGTTTCAACAGGTGAAGGTAGTGTTGAGAAAAAGAAAATTGGAAGAGTACAATACCAGATTCGAAAATTGTCGTAGGAGGCAATTAGGTCGCGTTTGGTAACTAAATGAGTATTACAATCAGATGATATTACAAGAATATCGTAAATTAAATCACTTCGTATATTAAATCAATTCGTTAGATTTAATGTGAATTTTCGTACTCACCTTCAATTAGTATTTAAATTTTTTCTCTCATTAGTGGCGACATTGTTCTCGACAAGGAGAACAATTGTAACACACTTGGTGTATACTTTTCGTCATGTAGTGAATATAGATTTGGAAATAGAAAAAACAGAAAAATGCTTCTGTAGAAACAATGTTACCCAACAAATTAAGAAAGAAATGTGAGCGTAAGTTTTAATTTTTAAAGATTTGTGTGGATAAAAAAAGTTCATTCCAGACCGGAAAAAGGTTTAATTGATCACTTTTCTATCAAGTCAGAGGAGAAACTAAGAAGTCTTTGTTGCCTCTACTCTATGATAAAGAGTACAATATCACGTAATGACAACATTGATATCAAATGTAAACGTAAGCATCTTCTAAACGTAAGCAATTCGAGTCCTTGTCTTCTTGGTTGACCGGGAGACGCGGCGTCGTTGGCTCACAGGCCGACGTTTCGCCTGTCATGACGCAGGCTTCCCCAGCCAGTGACACCGCGGAGCTGCGCGTCCGGTATTATGCACCGGACCGCCAAGAAAACGTCAGTTTACTCAGTTCTTAGCGTTTCTAAACGAGAAAAGTGTAGGGTACAAAACAAATAAGCCCAAAATATTTTCAAATGAGTAGCAAAGTACGCTATTACTTTAGAGCCTAGCTATTACTTTAGAGTAGTAATGTACTTCATTACCACACTAGGACGGTAAAGTATTTCATTTTGAAACTGACTCTAATGGCATAATGTTTGACTTTACCTAACCATAGTGCATACATTCTAAAATTATTATATATTGTTTTGTGCTATTGATTATGGGGTCTTATAAGTTTGTGAACGTATTGCGCTCTGTCATAGTATTTTTTGATTGTTTTTGTAATTTAATATAAAGAGTTCCTTTATTATGCCTGCAATGATTCTTTGTTTAATATGGTAGGGGTAAGAAAATCAAATTGACGATCTTTGTATATGCTGGATTTTTAGTTAATGAGTTTTGTCTGTCTTCTATTTGTTGTATGTTGTTTCTATGTTCTCTTACTCGCTCTTTAAAATTTCTAAACGTCTGTCCTACGTAGGAGAAATTACATTGTATGCATTGCAAGGAATATATATTGTTTCTTTTAGTTCTAATTTAGACACAGATTTTTTTATATATCTATATTTTTATGTATGGATTTTTATTTAATACGCAGTTTCTTATTTTGATATTGTATTCCTCTAAAAATGTTTGTTTCAGTTGAAAATTAATTAACAGAATAAAAGATAAACTAATATATTACTAATGTTCTGAAATGTTATATTAATATATTTATGTATTTATTATAATTAGACCCTGATAATGAAGGTCAATGACCTTTGAAACGTTGGTCTATAAAAACGTTAAAATTGTTTAATAAAGTTTGTTATACTGTCTGCCACGTCAGCCTGATCAAAGTCAATGGTCCTTCGAATAATTACAAATAGAAATAAAATACGTTCTTATAAACTGTAATAAATTAATATTTTAACAAAAACAGTCTTCTCGAATATCGTAATAACATAGTACAGTATATACACAGACCAACAGTTCGAAATAAGGAATTTTGGATACACATAACGAAATATTTGCATTTTTGAGTCAAAATCGAAACTTTCCTAGTTTTGGTATCTTCCCTAGTTTCCGATTAACAAAACCATAAACACCTCTCACACGGTGGGAGGGTGCGCAGTTTTCTCTAAATTTCTGCGCACGTTATAAATTAGTAAAAAGATTGTATATATTAAAATGTTCACAAAATGGTCAAAATCTATCAAAATTCTCTAGTAGTTCTCTCTCTCTCTCTTTGGAGTAACAGAGGTTTCCTTATTTTCACATCAGAGCCTGACTCACGAGATCGGACAACACAAAACTTTGTTCTCCCCTTATCAGGAAGTACAGCAGCTCTTCTTAAAACTATATAAATATTTACTTCTGTGGATATACTTCGGAATCACTGAGAGTTTGTTTGTTTAGACAGACTTAGTATGTATTCTTAAGGAATGAAATTCATAATATTCAATTATATAAATGTAACAATTAGTGATCATGCGATCTTTCCTTCTGAACCTTTTATCTCCCCTCTCCTTACACACACATGTACATATAGATATTATACCATGCACAACAGAGAACCAGAATTAATTTAAAATATAGAATGTGTCTAGGTCCACTGAATTTATTCCGTCTAGGGTCGCATTCCACTGGGGGGAGATACCTAAAGAGGGAATACCCTTCATCCAAGTGTAATTGGGTGGCAGATCTCATATTTCGTAAGGGGAAGAATACCATCACTACCGACTACATGCACTAAACTTACGTAGTAAATAGTTGACGAGCCCAACACGAAATACAAATTCACTTGTGGTAATGAAGATAATTGGCTTTATTTACTAGGCTGTCCGGGTGACGCCGCGTCCATGGCGAAGGTGCCGACGCTTCGGTCGCCATTCTGCGACCTTCCTCAGGGCGTAATGCATTACGCCCTGAGGAAGGTCGCAGAATGGCGACCGAAACGCGGCGTCACCCGGACAGCCTAGTAATTACTGACTCCGGCCGCGGAAGACTACTCTCTCATAGTTGGCTTTGTCCTGCAGTGGCAGACCATGCCGAACACCGCGGAGGATACCATCCGGTACCTCATGCGGCTGTTGGAGTGCCCCGTGTGCCTGGAGCCCATGAGCTCACCCATCGAGCAGTGCCCTAACGGGCATTTCCTCTGCCATGAGTGCCGCGCTGTGGTAAGTATTCAAGCAGATGGGACGGCAAACAGGCAGATGAACGAACGAGTAGAGGGAGGAGCGAACGGGTAGAGTGTAGACAGGCGGAAGGACAGGATGGTGGGCGGACAGAGGGGCGGGCGGGCGGAGAGACAGAAGGGAGAGTAGGGAAAAAAGGCAAAAAGAGGGCCGGACCTGCGGACCGGCGGACAGGCTGTTAATCGTTCATATGCAAAGTCGCAGTCATGCATATGCAGTCGTTCATGTGACAAAAACAGATAAATAAGAAACCTGTTCACTTAAATAATAATTTACTTATTATTATGGTTACTTGCCCTTCAACACCTAAAGACATTGAAGACAACGTCTTTTGGTTTCAGTTTGAATGACTAGTTGATATGAAAATGTCTAATGGATTGGTTGGGGATCTAAGTCGTACCCAGCGGAAAATAAGAACATTTTTAAAATGTTGTAGAAACTTCAAATTAAGTATCCACTCTTAAAAAATAATATCAATTTCAAACTTTTACAAATTACATAACACAAGCATATTCGTCCAGATCGATCGGAGAATATCAACTGTGGAGAATATCGCCTGAACAATTTAGGCGGTAGCGTTGGCTAAAGAAAGTCACATTTTTTTCTGTTAACCATTTTTTTCGGTATCAAGTATCCACAGAAGGTGTACATGTTTTAGAGGAAGTATTTTACCACAAACAGGCACAAGATATTTTTCTTTTTCGATTTCAGGGCCCCACAAAATGCGTTTTTCTGACGAAAAATAACCTATTTTTACTGTAGCATCGCAAAGCTTTCTCCTTACTACGTAATTATGTAGTAAGACGAAAAATCAAAATCAAACTTGAAACTACATTTTCGTAAAAAAAAATCCAGGGTAAAAATGAAATCTGTTGAAAGAAATCGTCCGTCTTTACCATCAATGGACGAATGACGTAATGGAAAGCGTATCGGGCTATTATACCTAAGTTGGCGGACTCGAACCCGATCGACGCCGTGGATTTTTAAGGGCGAAAAAATTCTTCGTACGCCTTCCTTCGGAAGGGAAGTAAAGCTGGTTGTCCCATGTTAGTAAATATACTTGCATGTAAAAGATCCTCAAGCCTAAATGTCGCCTCTGAGCGAAATTCAAATCGCCTGTTCGTCGCCCAAGAAATACCTCATTTCTCCGCTAGTTGGTGAAAGGAGCATAGCGAAATTTGCGTGGTCAGACGGAAGAGCGGGCCTGATGGCCCGAGTCTCACCACGTAAAATAAGGCATTAATTCAATTCAGTTCAATTCAATTCTTATTATTCTTGTCACAAATTTACTACATGCCGAAGTAAATTGACCTCTCGGTGCGACGCAGACGGAGACCTGCCCGACGTGCCGCAGGCGCCTCAAGGGCTACCGCAACCGGCTGGCCGAAGAGTTCTCCAAGTACTTGCTGGCCGTCCAGTGCCCGTTCAGCCTTTTCGGCTGCACCAAGACGGTCTTCCCCAAGGACCTCAAGGTTCACCAGGAGGGCTGCTGCTTCCGCCCCTACGAGTGCAAGATCTGCAAGAGCCAACTGCCGCTCGCCAACATACAGCATCACTTCTCCACGGTACGTTCGCAACAAGCGATAGGGAATGAGGCTTCCCCTGGTGATCGGGAAGTTGGTTTTGGGATATTTAAGTAAATGTTAAATCTATTGACTGCTGTATTCACGTTTGTTTCACACGATCACTAATAATATTTATAAAACCTGTGTACTCAATTTCTTCTATCTGCTTCTGATTTCACTTCCACAAATTGAATGGTACAACATAAAAAACACTAACATTTATAGAACTACAACATAAAACTCACAACCATTGTCCTCGGCAGTCATGTGCGACTTCCATTCTTGCCTTTACAATTACTATGTATAACATATGTCGCTCGGGTGCCATCAATGGACCACCACAGCGTCTACGTCCTCAACTATTAGAAGTTCTTCGGTAGAAGTCGAATATAACTGTTGTCTATTTATTAAAAATGACTATTAAAATTTGGTCCTATAGCTGAAAGTATCTAATGATATTAGGTTCAACGAAGTTGGTTTCCCAAGACCTCCGTCAACTCAATTCTCGTCCCTTTTGTATTTTCATAATATTGTAGTTAGTTGTATGAAAACTTTACGTCATCAGGAGTAAATTTAAAACTTTTTATTTATTGAAAAACATGGATATCTTTTTATATTTTTTACGGATAAAAGAAACATGTCGTTCACGGGATTCATAGTTTCAATTATTTGTTCTTTACATTAAATTTTGAACTGAATTTTTTGTTTTATATTCGTTTCTGTTATGTCTGAGAAAAACTTTTCTTTCATGTTAACAATAATGTTTCTCTGGAGGAGGACGATGATATTTCCGAGGTGAAGTGCCAAAGAAACGCTTGACTTATTGAAATTAAACACATAAAACTGTCAATGTATGATTCTAAGAATTTCATATTTATGTACATTTCAAAATCCACATTTGTAAATATTAAAGAATAATTAAACTATTAATGTAGAGAAACATCATATTTTCTGAAACGGCGACATATTATTTTACTATGTTTCTACTTATTTATCTTCAGAACTACAACATGACGCACTAATAGCATTTCTCTTGGAAACAGAAATATTGTTGAAGGAAACTATTTCCAAATAAAAGTGTTTGAAATTCAAATTTCATTTCCCCGCAAATACATACGCGACAATTACTCCGTATATCAGAAGTTAACAAAACACCACTTGCAATGAGACAACAGAAGTATTGTCATTGCTTCTGCAGTCTCTTCGTCTCAGAGATTGAATCCTAGGGTCCTAGGGTTTGAGTCCAAGCGCAGGCGCATTTTCGACACTAGCTGTGGAGGTACTTGAACGGGCTGAGCCGCCCTCTGGAGAATTCTAGCGGCCGGCTGCTCTTACCGCTATTGACTAATTTTCCCTGGTTTCCTTCATCAATACTCGGTTAATTCCATGTCAGTACCAATCCAACGGGCCACGTACCGGGTGCAATCTATCGTTACTCTTACTTGGCCAATAAAACCTTACACACACGCATCCACACACACTTGCATGCTCAACTGTTGAAGCCCAAATGGAAGGTTGGGTCCGTTCCCCACGAAGAGGGATACCTCAAGGGACCGCGACGTGTAAGTTGGTGCCGGATCTCACATTTTAGTGGGGGAAGTGACACCGGTACCTCCCCAGATATAACATTCATAACATTTACGGGGCTAATGACCACAGCAGTGGGCGCGCCCGATATATTAAATACAGGTGTCCGGGGAGAAAACGTCGAAAAATCCCAAATAAGTTCTTAAGACAACTTAAGCATATTTTGTTTAATAAACTACTGGGATATTGCAAATGTTTGAGCTATAAGCACTCAAAAGTTGATTTAAAAAATGCTTTCTAGGCAAAAATTTCATTGGCAGAGCATAGAAACACTCAAAAACATGTACATTGTTTATTATTTGTAAAAGAAATGAATTTATTTGTTCACAGACAAAAATTTACACAAAAATAAAAAGCACCCAATTTACACAATTCGTCTCCTTTGTTCTTTATAAACAAATATATTCATATATTTTGTAAATAATAAACAATGTACTTGTTTTTGAGTGTTTATACGGTTCTGCAATACAAATGGTTGCCTAAACATAATTTTTTTTCAAACCATCTTTTGAGTGCTTTTTGCGTCTCAATCTTTCAGAATATCCCAGTAGCTAATTAGATAAAATATGCTTAAAATTAACTTAAGAGAGATTAATTAAGAGCTTTTTTGCGAAGTTTCGATGTTTCCTCACCGGACATTCTGTCTAATCAATCACAGCCCCTGCACACGAGCGCTGCGTTGTCGCGCGATAAGTAACGCGCATCGTAGAATAACACTATATTTCGCGAAACGGCACCCGAGTGTTTGGCCGTTCTCATAAGATGCAGTGTTAATCTAAGATGCACTGAAATTTAAAACGTAAATTAAACTATACTTATCCATCTAAACAACTTATGGGGTTCCCCAGGGTTTTCCTCTCTCTCTCTCAATCTCTTTAATATTTTTATATCCGACATCCTCAAACTAACTTCTTCAGACACGGACTTTTTTGCATATGCTACTGTAATATTTACTGCACACCTGGATCTTATAAAAGATCGAGATAATTTAGGAAAATATTAAAATACAATATATACCTGGGTCGTCAATTGGAACATTAAAATCAACACTCAAAGATCTCAACTCAAAATTGATTCGTTAATCAATAATTTTTTTTCTTTAAAATCAAGTAAATAGTTCTGAGAATGTGCATGATGTTCCCGCAGGTGCACCCGCTGCGCATCTTGGCCCTGCCGGTGCTGCTGGACGTGGAGCTGGACACCAGCGGCCGAGGCCACTCCGTCGGGTGCGCCATCATCGCCGCGCACGGCCGCCTCTTCTGGTTCTGGCGCCACCTCACCGAGTTCTCGCTCTTCGTGGGCGTGCAGAACTGCGACGGCGCGCCGCCGCCCGCCCCCACCCCCACCGACACCACCGCCGCCGCCGCCGCCGCCACCAACGAGGAAGCGCCGACTTTCATGTACCGCGTCAAAATCTCCGACACCAACGGCCACCGCGAGCTGTGCTTCACGGGGCCCGTGCACCCGGACGGCCCGGGCCAAAGCGAGCTGGTGGAACAGGGCAAGTGCTTCGGCGTGTCCAGGCGCTTCCTGCTCAACCTGCTCGACAGCGGCGTGCTGCAGATCAAGTTGAACGTCTACGCCGCGAGGCAAACCGCCAATGCTTAATCGTTGATTTGTTGAGTTATGAATGTGGCTTTTAAATGCTATGAAAGACTGCGGGTCCACTGGGAGAAATATGGTGAAATGAAGAATAAGTGAAAATCAGAGGCGGAAAGTGGTGAAGGAACTAAAGGGAAAACGTTTCACGAAAAGGAAAGAAAAAAAGAATTTTAGACCATCAAAATGGTGTATTTATTAATGCTTCATATTAACGATGTATTTTTTTATAAACTTCATATAATTTTAGGGTAATGTACAACTATTTTTGTAAAATAAATTACATTTGGGTTCAGGAATGGCAGCTTTCAAAAAAAAAGTTTCTTCCTTTCCTAATGAAATATTGTCGTGCTGTAGGTAAATATCTCCAGAGTCTTAAATTAATGTTCCTTTCTCAAAATTGTTATGTATTTTCATTGATCAATTTGTATTGCTAAAGGAAGCTCATTCTAAATCAGGGTCAAATAATCTAACAGAACATCTAATGCGTTGCTTATTTATCTGTACACCTGTGTTTTCAACATCTTGTATTCTAGGGCACAAGATAAATTCTCATTTATCCACTGTTGCGACTTTTAAGTGGACTTTCCAGTCGTGCCATGACAACATTTTGACGGCTCTATCCGTTAACACATTCGTCACACTTATCTCGCTTTTTACCGATATGTAGAAAATTATAACTGAAAAATAAACATTTTAAGTCGATTATCCCTTAAATTCCTTGTTGATTGAGGAAGGCATTGCGAATCGAGTAAGTCAGAGAAAACTGGTAAATGACATGACTTCCAAGGAATAGCTTCAGGCAATGATCGACTAAACTTGCTTTTGAGCATGTCGACCCAGATAAGCCTGACGTCCCTTATGTGAAACAATTAACATTTCTCTACTTTCATGAAGTTTTTGCATTTTTCTGGAGATTTTTTTGATATGAAAGCACCTTTAAGGCATTCGCATAGTGATTCAGTTGTTTTTGTACAGAAGTGAAAAGCCATCGTTCGGGAAATTTTGAGAAAATTTGAGACTTTTGTAATGTTTACCAGAAATGAAGATATTTAATTGATTTTATAATTTCTAAACACAAAACTTAGTTATATTTAACGTGGAGATATTAAATATTAGTTTAAATGCAATGAATAATTTTGAGCTCACAACCAATTTTAGGCGATGTTCAAATTGTTGTTGTCCCTGATATGAAACGTTAGGCCAATAGATCAATGCGTTCTATGAAAAAAAAGTTTTAAACGTATACATCATTTGATCATGGAATAAATTTTAACGAATAAATAAGGCCCCAAAATGTTCATTTTTGTAACAAAGATTTGAATTTGGCTGAAATAACTTTATTACTCGAAGACGGTCCATTTCATTACGGAGGGTCTGGAGACGAATTAAACAATTATTGAACCTCCGGAAAAGGTTAGTAAGAAAGTAAGAAATGAAGATTTAGGTGAGGAACATTGGTAATATAAACAATCTTCCACGAAGTCAGTTGCGGTCAGAGGCAAAGATACTGAAAGGTGTTCTCATTGACGATAACAGCGAAGAGGAGAGACATGGTAGAGAAGATTCAAGGACTAAGCATCGTAAGAAGAAAAGAACCTGAACTCATGGACAAAAACCTTTCACCTTATGACCACTATCACTTGAAATTTCTTTGAGACATGAAGAAGATATGTTTCCGGTGGCAGAATTCTTTTCTCTATTTGATGATAGACTTGTTGGCCCATTTTTTGTAGAGTCTAATAGATATGCTACTCAGGAAAATTATTCTGGGAATATGACTTGACGGGAAATATAATGCTTTATTGGAATTTTGCTGATATGCGAGTACATGCAAGTTCATCTGCGCAGAATGTACGGGAACAGGCCATAGCTTCTCAAAATGATTTAATTTCTAGTTCAATGAGTAGAGACATGTTTGATTTTAGCATATCAAATTATCACTTAGTAGTAACTGTCACAACTGTCACGTTGATAAAACCGACAAGCATTCTATAGTTCGTGTCCTAAGTTCTGAATGCAAAATTACATATGTTTGCTCCAAATGAAGAACACCAAAGCGTGAATGAAGCCACTTATTGCGGCAGGCACTGGCGTAAACAATTTAAAAGTAGTAAACCCATTTATTATGAGTACAGATTGTGGGTGAGCTCAACACCACTTGGCTTCGTTGTAAGGATGGACCCATATCAAGGCAAACATTCAGATATTCGAGAAGAATTTAGAGAAGTGAGTCTGGATGCTCCTGTGGTCTTCCAATACAACGTGCTATCTTCACTTCACAAACTGTCTTGTCACATTTATTTTGATAATTGTTTTACATCTCCTCCACTGCTAGAAAACGGGAAAGAAAGCAATGAAAAGAACAGGCATTATCAAAGAAAATAGGGGACAAATAGGGTCACAGGTAGTAAAATCTATCATCACTAAGAAGGTAATGTTCATTCGACTGTTGCATGTCAGAAAAACATAATATTATCGAGTTTAAGTGGCACAATAACTTGATGGTTATAGTTCCAAATGCTACTTTTGTTGAACTATTGTTTAAAGTATATACACACAAAAATATAAGGCTATAGTTACTACTACACAGCCCTAAATCGTTTACTAATATAAAATGTACACGTGTGTGTAGATAATTGCGAACATAATGCACCGCACCTCGATCTGAAAGAGTGCTATTTTCCACTAATTGCTCATTGTATCAATGTGGCTGACCAAAAAGCATGACAATTACATAAGAATAGAGGTGTCAAACTGTGCACCTTGAAATAGGGCAGGGGAATTGGGCTTTCAATTTTATCACGAAATGGAACTCCAAAACGTGCAGCTGGTAAGCCCTCTAGAAGTGAGAACGTGGACACGAGATATGATCGTTTCTAAAATTTTGTAACATCACAATAGTCGAACACGGTGCATAGTGCGTCACAAAAAATCCAACAAAATGCATCAAGTGCAGTGTAGGTCTCCATATAAATTTTTTCATTGCATATCATTCAAAATGAATAAAATAATGTAAGAATACTAAAAAAAACACAATCTTCGATTTCATATTTTCCCATTTTTATTTTTGTTTTTATGTAAAGTTATTATTACAGAAAATATATTGTACAAGTCCCGCATATTTTTTATTTTACTTCTATAACTAACTAAACAATTTAAATCTTGGTTTTTCTACAAATAAAATTATAATGATAAAATTGATCATTCGTTGTCCTGATGTCGCATGTAGGCCAAACTTTTTCACACACTCCAAATTCCAAAATTGATAACTTTTGGTTTTGCTATCTCAAAATCTTAGAATTAAGTAAAGAAATGAGTCGATTAATTATTTTCATATTTTAACACAACAGACACGTCTGGGCTAATAATTGATATCATTACACTTACTTACAGAAAAATACCTAGCAGCAATTCATACATTCGTTTCATCTAACAAAATTGTTATCACACTTTTACAATTCGATAGTTGCATCTGCGTAGTCAAACATTGCACACGAGTTGGAGATAAAGAGTGCTAACAATAGACCTCGATCTGTAAGTTTTAGTCGTATTGAAGAAATTAATATCTTGAAGTAACCAAAACACATTTCTCCATATAAAACACATTTTGGCACAGAAAGGTCTCTTCTTTAATACAATTAAAGTTTATAGAGTGAAAATTAGCTGCATTAAGTCAAAGAAATTTACTGATTATTTAAAACATTTGAGAATTGTTTTCCTTCGACATTGAATATCCCGTATTATTAGTTTCTTATGAGCGTTCTTTGAATAAAGAAGTATTGAACCGACGCATTGGCACAGATTTATTAATTTTTAAATATATAATTACTCCTGTCATTGTAACAGCAGTATTACACACGTTGAATTATAATGCAAATGTTTTGATTACAAAGTTTGTCAAAGAGGTAGAAATCATTAAAATACGTAAACGATATAGTAACTGTCAACGGATTTTATCAAGCAATGAAGCTTCTGTATTGCACACACAAGTATTAATTGCCACAATATTATGTTTTTAAAATATTGTATTTTAGAAAATACTTAAAGCATACGATAATGTAAAATAACAATACAAGCAGGAAAGTTTTTATATTCTCTCTCCAAAACATTCCTTACAGGACTCGGATATATCACATCGTGATGAGTTTACTCAGAATCATTTCCCGATAATTTACAAGAACATTTCCAATTGATAACACGACGAGAGATTCACTAAATTAAGGGGAACAGACACGGGTGCAGAGGCCAAAGCGAAGGGGACCCAGAGTAAGGTTGATTTAAGCTGACTAATTAGCATTTTGGGTGAGTTGTAAATTCTATCCCGTCGGGGGTTTATTACTGACAGTATCACAGATGAGGAATCAAGCTGGCAATGGTTTCTTGGTCGGAAGACGAGGGAAACCGGGGAGAAGACAAAGTCAGCTACTTTGCGGAACGTAATTTGGGGCGGCCACGTTCCCACGGGCGATGAAACGTCAAATTGAGAAATATATATTCGTCTTACTGATGAATCGTCAATGCCAAGTAGAAGTTGGTAATGTATTTACATGCATGAAATGAGTTAATGATTGATGGAAAGTTGAAAGGCGATGATACGGGATGATACTGTGCCAAGATTTATAAACAACTAGGAGAAAAAATGTGAACTCCTTTATAATATGTTGATCGGTAGAAAACAAACCAATCACGTTCCGTACACGACTCAAATTTATCAGCTTTGAAATTTTTCTTCGTGTGGGTTGTGCATCTTGTTATTTGCATGAACTACTTCTGTAATGGAAGCGTTAGAACCCACAATCCGAGCAAGAGCGGTCGAAGTTAGCGATGTACATCAGTTAAGAGTTTAGTCATTGTTATAATTTTCTTGAGTAGAATTCAAGAATTAGAAATGTAAACTCATATAACGTCTTATGTAATTACAATGAATATTTCTCATCTCTCAGCACGTCTTCTATAGACTGCAATTACCTGTGCGTATCCATATTCCCGGAGAGTATTCCTTGAAAAGCAAAAGGTAAGTATACTCCGAGGTGAGGAAGGAGAAACCGGGAGGAGGCGGCGCCGCAGCGTGCTTGTGGTCGCGTCAAACGTTCTTCGCGTTCCTACATTCCGACGGCGAGCGCCGCCGCCACGCCTCCACACACGCACGCCTCGCAGTCGGCAGGGCGGCGCGGGGGCGGCCGGGCGGCGCCGGGGGCGGCGCGGGGCTGGCTGCGGGGCGGCGCGGGGGCGGCCGCGGGGCGGCGCGGGGGCGCGCGGGGCGGCGCGGGGGCGGCGCGGGGGCGCGCGGGGGCGGCGCGGGGCGGCGCGGGGGCGGCGCGGGGCGGCGCGGGGGCGCGCGGGGGCGGCGGCGGGGGCGTGCGCGGGGCGGGCGCGGTGGCGCGCGGGGCGGCGCGGGGGCGGCGCGGGGGCGGCAGCTAAGGGAGGAGATCGAGACTCCAAGAGTTGGCGGCGCAAGAGTGGAAGTGGTGACAGGGGCGGTGCGCAAACTTGACCGAAAACTGCCGAGTTGTTGGGGTGTTGGCAACATGTCTTCGCGTCAACTCACGAGAAAATTAATGCAGGAGAAGACGCGAGACGTATGGGGCATGTTCTAAGTTTTGCGGAGTTCAAAGTTCATATTATGTTTCATTTAGTGGAACATTCAAGTCACGTGAAAATTTCTGCTTTCTTTTTCTGCAAGGACAATCTTATCTCCGCGGATCTTGTTTACTGTATTAAACAGTAATAAAAAATATAAGGAGCAGTTTATTTGATTCTTGTAATTTGGTTCTAACGAACCCATAGAAGCAGCTTACATTTTTTTGTTGTTAAATAATATACGTCAAATATCAAGATGTTTTCCATATGTGTTGGTGTGTCGCTATTGGTTAGATGTAATCTAAATTTTATTAAATGGATTGATATTCAATTCACAATTAAAATATTAAGTAAGTATTAATATTAAGAATAATATACGCAAACTCATTAAGCACATCACCATCCGTCAATTTGCGAAGAAATGTTGTGTCTGAATCAACGCAACAGCATTCTGAATAGATGTCCTCATCTAAATGTTTAGTGATGATGGTTTCATAACACAGTGTTGATTGCGGTATAGCGCTATTAGTACCTTAGAATTCGTAATTCTTGGATACGTTGATTCTCTAATGAATCTATTTCTCCGCCGAATCTTTCGTGAAGGCACACATCAAATTTACACTCATAAAGAGACATAATTTCCTAAACATTTCATCACGAATGAAATTACTTCTCACAACTATTGCACCTTCGGACTCTCTCTCCCGAGGATTGTTACAAGTTTCCCTAGGTGCCTTCCAGAAATTAGTTTCGGCGGCGCCGAACTGTCAAACGCCACACCGCAGACGCCCTGGAAGTCACTTCCTGCCTCGTGGAGACCATCACTCTTGGCAGCCGACGCGACGGCAGCGCCGACGGCGGCGGCGGCGGCGGCCGGAGAGGAAATTCTACGGGCGCACGTGCCGAAGTGAAAGCCGAAGGTGAAGAATGAAGGGGGAAATGGCGGCGGACGAAGGAAGCGAGCGGTCCGTTCGGGTGGTCGAGTGGGATTGACGGAACTCATCCCGCAGGCCAGGGATGGCCAACTCCCTTCTCTCCAAGGAGCAGTTTTTTATTTTTTTAAATGAAGGAGAGGGTCGCGTAACTAATTCCAAGAAACACGTACGCATCAATACACAAACAATATAGGAATCAGTCCACGTTATGCAAAATACTATTATGTACATTTTAATGCCAATTTCAATAATTAAATGCAGGATAAATGTATGTAAAGTATATTTAGTTTCCTTTTAAATATTTTGTTCACATGAAGTTAATACTATTGGACCTCCGCCTACAAAAATTAACAGGACATAAAATCAAAATTAAACAAAACAAACAAATAATATATTACGTATTTATAGCTGCTACTACTAGTTTTCTGAGCCTATCATTAATGAAAATCTTTCATAAAACGTTATTGTTATTGAGAACACTGTGAGAAGGAACAATCATTCATTAGCATATCAAAGTCAATTTGTATGAAAGTAGTTGCTACTTTCATCAGATCATGAAGATTGTTGTTTGTGATTTTCTTGCGGTGTGTGATTTTATGATCTTCCTTGTCGAAAAGTGTTCTCGCAAATGTAATTGCTTCCAAACATAGAATCTATCTTCTAGCATCAGTCTTCACAATGTAATGCCGGTTTTTGATATTGACGGAACAAAATGGGTCACCATTGCAAATCACATATTGATTGGTCTCTTAAACAAATTTACCGAAATATCTGCATTCTTGTTTGAAGATTAAAATATTAAAGTAATATTTTGTTGAGGGCCACAGAAAACAAGTTCGCTGACTGCAAGCCTTCTCTGCCGTAGAAGGAGAGCGAGCGAGAAGTGTCAAGTATCACGTTGAGAAGGATGAGGCAAAGACGGAACTTGGTAAGGGAGAACTTTGAAGGGTGAAGGTTCATCTGTCCCTCGGTAGCCGAGAAACACACCCAAGAGGGTCGTGGACTCCCAGTCTTTGCAACTGCTCGGCCTGGGCGCTGTAATTACCAAGAGGGTATGTTGCTGTTTATCAGCTCCGGACGACCGGCTAACATCTGGAATATTTCTGTACCAGCTGCACACATAGCGTGTAAGTTTTCTTGATATCTTTTCATATCATCGATTGCGATACTGAACACAAATGTCCTTTAAAATAGAAAATTTTAGGACGTTATTCTCTTCTATATAATTCTGGAAGGGCAAATGTATCCTTTTTAACCCCATTGCACATTTATGTGCATTATATTGCTTAGAAATAGAACTGATATTATCGTATCAAGATTATTATCATTATTATAAAGTAATTAGTAAGTAATCGAGAAGACTGTCGCAAAGTAATATCTTTCCCTTAGATATAGACCTGCTCGCAAAAAATATTATATTGAAATTTCCCGCCCTACAATGTAAGTTACATATCGTCTGCCTTTTTTGGAAGTTCAATAATTTCAAACTTTTTCTGTTTTTATATTAACTTGATCGATGTATTTTGCCGGATTTTTATAGGAGAATAACGAGAGCTAAATTAATTCTAATACCCTAAATTGTTATGTAGTTGCATATTTGCCACTACCAATTCGAGATCATACCATTTTAACTTTTATGCGAAAAAACAGTGACGAGTGACGAGAGGATGAAATTCTTCGAGGCCTGGTGAGTGAGCAGCAAGAGAGAGCAGGGGCGGGCTCAACCCACAGGCATAGTGCAGACAGGGCCTAGTTGTGACAGGTTGAAACGGAGGCGTGACCCGCTGGAAGGCAGTCACCAGGGGAAGGTGAAGACGAGATGTGGTGGAGACGGAGGACGAGTAGGGAGAGGCCGAGGCAAAAGCGGTTGATTGATTGTGGTTCCAGGGCACGTCAACTACTATGGTCATTAGTCCCGTTAGTGTAAGGAGTGATTTAATACCGGGAGGTGGCTGTTATCCTCCGACGCTTGGTGATGACATCCAAGGTGCCGACCTATACGTCGCATCGGCGGCGTGATGAGTATTTTTACCCAAGTATCTCCCCAAGCAAGGCCGTCCAAGGGGGAACCAGCTCTAAGCTCCCGACTGGCCTCCCGAACTGTGTAGTAATGTATTGCATGTATGATTAAGTGTGTGCGGGTAACATGTGGGGAGAGGGCTAGGAAGAGGAGGGAAAGATCGCAAGCGGTACGTTAATCGTTTCTTAGGGTACTGATCCGGCATTCGTCTGGTTAGTCATTGAAGAAACCAAGGAAAACTACCGAACAGAGCCGCTGGCCACTTGATTGTTCTCCAGAGAGGTGGCTGAGATAGTACCCTCAATCTGCCATCGTCGGCGCTAGCAGGCGGGAGTGAGAAGATGGGAATGGGCATTTGGTAATGAGGATGGTGGTGCGGAGAAAGCGGGGTGTGATCCAGGCGCGTGTGAGAAGGCGGAAAGGGTTAAAGCGGCGACGAGAGACATGCAAGCGATGGGCCACCAAGGGCGAGCGAAGGGGGGACGGAGGGTCGACGCGGTGAGCGGGGGAGAGGGGATGTGCGAGGCACTGAAGGGGTGGTAGTGAATTCGCGCAAGGCGTGGGCGGGACGAAGCGGGGCGGGAGCGGGGAGCAGTGGGGCCGAAGAGGGGCCGATGGCCGAAGTGAGGCCGAAGCGGGAAGACGCAGGGAGAATCAGGGCGAAGCGGGATGGGGGCGGAACGAAGCTGGGCGAAGCGGGGCGAAGCGGGACGAAGCGGGGCGACCCGGAGCAATGCGGGGCAAAGCGGGGCGAAGCAGGGCGAAGCGGGGCGGAGCGGGGTGGGGGCGGGGCGAAGTGGAGCGAAGCGGGGAGGGAGCGGGCCGCGTGATGAGGCGCTGCATCCCAAGGGGCGGGGGCGCGGTGGAGCGGCCAGGCCGAGGTACGTGCGAGCCCCGCTGGGAGACGCACGCCCTCCACCGGCACGCCGACGGACGGACGGACGAACGGGTGACGGGCCGCGATAGATCTGCCGGCCTATTTCCGGTCCGCGTCCGTCACTTCCTGCCACGCATGCGACTCGCGCCATCGGATACGGTTCTCGCATCTCGCTCGATTTGCTCAGCTCCTGAAGCACGGGGCAGCCTCAGAAATTCCTCTCAATTTCAGGTTGCTTCTTGAATTTCGTTTCCGTATTGGGTTATTAACGGCGAAAATGACATTGACAAGTATTAATGCTTTTACTCGTTCATTTATGTAGTTTCGAAAACTGTCTCTGGGTGAAGAAAATTTACATTTAGAAATCACAAGTAGCCCAAGTGACCACTTAAAAATGTCTTCAATGGATTCAGATACACTAAATGAAAATTCAAACTTAGACGGAAATAACTTTCAGAAGAATTAACTTAAGCCATTAAATAGAAATATTTGAAAACGTATGTTACTGTCACACAAAAATATATTAAATGTTGTTATAAAAAACGTAGTAAATCAATTATGCCTCACGCTTTTGTTTCTAATTGTTAAAATCATTTTTAAATATATGAACTTTTGCATTCACCTCAATATTTTAATAAATGAATTACAAGTACCGTTCCGTTATTTTGTTACTTTTTCTAAAGTACTCTACTTAATTGTCACCAAATACTATTCAAGTAATGTTTGTTCATAATACGCAAAGTTTGTAAGATGAAACATATTGCAATTATGCAAAAGAAAATCTGGCACATGTTATGCCGTAAAACTGTAATTATATTGCTCTCCACTAAATGACAGAGCAACGATATTTTTTCAGTATCAAACTGTATTTTGTAATGATTTTCAGTCATATTGTAGATTATGACTTGAATATGACTATGCATAAAAGTATATCTGTAGAGATGACAAGTGATAAGTATGCTGGTGTATAATCTATATAAAAAGTATGTGAGGATTGAAACATTACGAAACATAGTGTAATTTTTTTAAAGAAAAGGCAAAATTACATTCTTTGAAGTAACAGCCGCATCAGCTATTATCATATAAACCTCATTTATTGAACATAATCTGTGTATTACAGCACCGCAGTCTTTCTGTTCCAACGCTGTCCGTGGGTGTGTGTATATAAATTGATCATTAATTTTCTCGGCGATCATTAATAAAAAAATGAATACTACTATGAAACCGGAGGCAAGCATGTAGAATGAGATATAGTTGATACTATGCTTTTGCATTTGATGCGACATTCATTTCATGAACTATTAAAAAGCACGTAATTATCGTGTAAAATATGCTCTAGGAAGAAAGCACATAATTATTAGGGATGACGGATTACGTATGTATGTTAATAATATGCATATTAAATAACGTTATTTCGAGTTTTGTCATTGATTCAGCATCATTAAATAAATATTCAATTTATATGTAGAAGTAATCTGAGTCTAAGGATATGTTTTGAATATGAAGCAGTCTTTCAAATTGTAATTTGATAAGCACTGTTGGAAAGCGAGATCATATTCATATAAATTATATTTTTAGAAGAAATGACTCGAAAATGTAAATATCGCAACTGCTTTTCACAGTCAGGAAGTTGAAACTTCAACGTCATCTAATGTAAAAAATACAACTGAAAACTAATCGTTTGAACTGAAATCACAATTAATTGAACGAGGTTTAATTTTAATGAATAAATTGAACTAACTGTATGGTCAAATGTTGGAAAAATCTAAGTATCAAACACTTTATTCGTCAAAGTTCTGCATGGAAATGTGATTTTCTTTAACAGAAATGGAAATTAACATCTACATACAAAATTATTAATGACACATAACACCTAGACAAGTGAAAGAAGCCAGAACGAATATTTTAGTATACGCACTTTATTTGTCCAAAACCATAATAATATGAAGAAAATTTTGTGTTCTAAATATTCATTAATTACAAATTAAAATTCTTCAGCACACGCGGTAAATCACAATCAAACAATACGAGTTTTCCGCGCTTTACTTCCAGTTCAATACACCAAAAACCATGCGGGTAGTTGCAGTAAAGAAAGATCACTATTTTCACAAAAAGAAATTCCTTCAAACGTAGAATTAATGAGACCTCTCCACGGCTCGCGCACGTCCAGCCGGCAGTCAGCATGCAAGAGCAATGCTGGATGAGGTGTCACAGGGCATCGCCTGATGTCACTGCAATGCATCTGCCCGAGAGGTCCTACGTCCTACGTCCGAAATATTCGCTCAATCCATCAATCTAGCGAGAGCAAGACGGTTAGTAGGCGGCCTAGGACGCTCTGGCGCCTTCTACGCCCGACCCTCATTCGCGGAAAAGCTGGATCATACCTATATATATATATATATATATATATATTAGGAAATTCCATTATGGATGATGCACGGTGCCTCCTGCGAGGCTGAAAATGAAAATACTGAAGTAATAATGAAACTGAAAAAAATAATTTTTACTGTGACTTTCATAACTTAACTTATTGAAGACAACACACTACGTAAAATTATTAGATTCAATTTATATTATTTCACTAATACGACATGCATTATCCTCTGGCATGCTCTATGGTTCTTGAGACAAGTTAAGAAAACAACCTCACAAATGTTTGTAGAATAAACCCACAGAGAAACAGTAATGCTTTAATAAAGCACATTTTCTAGTCGCAATCTTTACTTCCCTTCCGCCTTTACGGGCTGAAGAGCTCGTTCTCCAGCATCGGCGAGCGCTCGCACTCGAAAGGCGCTTTTCGCTGCGACAGGCCTTGATCGACATCCAAACCTCTTTACAGTGATCGAGACGACACCATCTACACCGTCTTCCTACGTTGCATCTGTTGTAAGAATTTGAAATATTTGCGATATATCTTGTGTATATCATATTAATAGATTGTTAACTAATGTATGTTTTACCGTTTTAATTGGTAATACTACTATACGTATGCCTATAAGAGTTTCCACCCTCCTTATTTTCCTTTTTGCCTACACAAAAATGTTTCATGTGTAATGGCAAATTTAAATAAAAAACTTTCAAGAAATAAACACCTATTGAAAAATCGAGTAAAAGACAAAGAACGCACGAGGACAACTTGGCCTGTAGAAGCAAATCTTCTTGTTTGATACTGGTGCGACATGCTCGGCCAAAAGAACGGCGCGGGGAGGGTCACAAGGACACCCTATGCGACATAAACGTTGCAGGAGCGTACGGTCGCGGACAAGAGCATGGGCGAAGAAACTAACAAGACCTTGAGCGTGGGTGTGAGAATAATCACGGACGCGTGCTTGGGCGAGGCCGAAGGAAAGGGCGTAGTGTGCGGCGCGAGCGAGACCATGAGCGAGAGCGCGGGGGAAAAGTGGGCGTGAGCGAGCCGCGGGTTGGCATGAGCTGGCATAGGCGATGCATGCATAGGTGACGTTGACGTGGCGTGGACATGACGTTGACGTGGCGTGGACGTGGCGTGGGCGTGACGTGGGATGGGACTAGTGTGGGGTGGGCCAAAGCGTGGGGGCCTAGCATGGAGTGGACCGTGGATGAGTGAACCCTTACGACCGTTGTGAGGGATCCGCGTGAGCGCTGGGGTAGGGCGTTCTTACGAGTGGCACCGCTAGCGTGGGGTCGGGCGAGAACCATGGAGTGGGTTTGCACGGGTGGGGCGTAAGCGTGGGGTGGGCGGCGTCCTAGTCGTGCAGCGGTGGGGCGGCTTCATGTGGGTAGGCGCGCAAGCGTGGCAGTAGGTAGGTTGCAGTGTCGGGCGCAGCGCAGCGCGCCGCGTGGGCTACAGCAATAGACGCAGCGTGGGCAAAAGGTGGCCGCAAAAGCGACTGGGCCAAGGCTTGGGCGCGCCGTGAAGTCGCAATAGGTGGTGTGGCCGAGGATATGGGTGACCGGTATGGACGAAGCAGGGCGTGGCGAGGGTCGTAGTCGTGGGCGCGCGCGCGATGTCGAGAGCGGGGCAGCGGCGATCGCGGGGGCGGTCGTGCGAGGCCGGGCGCGAGGGCGCGGCTTGAGCGAGAGGCGAGCGAGGCCGGGCGGGGCGGGGCGTGCGTTAGGTATGCGCGAGCGTCCATCGCATGTCGCCCCGTCGGCCGCGGAGGAATGCGCCGCGGAGGGGGCCGAGACTTCATTAGTTCTCCTTCGCCAGCGCGGGGGCGCATCGCCCCAGGGTGCGGGACGCGAATGAAGTTTCCGTCGAGCGCCGCCCCTCCCCTTCTCCCTCCCGCCAGCCCTGGCCACGCCCGCACTCGTTCAGACGCCAGCAGCCAACTGCTTGTACTACGGTACGTTGGGAAGAAGAATGTCGTTCAATCGGATAAACAAATCGTCAGTGCACAAGAAAAGAGGCAACTCAAAAGTTGTCATATAGCAGAAGCACAGCCTTACCCCGAACGGAGTTGTTTTTTTAACAGTCAAAGCCAGTGTTTTACTCCATATAGTGATGGTCTTGGAAATGACCTTGATGAATTTTTGCAAGTAAATCGAACTACTTTTCTTTTCATTAACAGAAAAGATCATAATTTTTGATCATATTTTTTTTCTTCAGCTTTATTCTTCGAACACATGTTGATTAATTTTTAAAATAGGATATAAATATATTTTGTGGTGCTAATGGATACACAGAAGAATAAAACCAACTAGAAGGAAAATAATAAGGGTATTTACTTATCAATATCACGGAAAACATTTATGAAACTATTCTAAATGCAGTTGGCAGCAAAGAAGAACGCACAATGGGGATGAAAGAGCCATGGAGACGGATTTGGAGGAGAAAAGGTCGGTTGATTGATTGATTGATTGATTGATTGATTGATTGGTGTTTCCGGACGCGCCAACAGCTACGGTCATTAAACCCAACATATTGTACTTATCGTACCTCAGGACGTCGAGGTCCCCCGTTAAAACGAGATATCCTGTCCGCTTCCCGTGCACGTTCGCTTTTGGGATCACTTTCTCGGTCTTGCCCTCACCTCAACACCACCCCATTCTGAGCAAGCTCTTAGTTTTTGTCTGCTCTCCCGACAAGTGTGATTGTGTGTGTGAGAGGAACAAGATGGGACTATGCTAAAAAAGGAAAAGTTCATTCTCCATGATCCATTTGTTGGGTTACTGCTCCGACATTCCTCTGGTATTGAAAACTACCATTTATCCAGGCACTAGAATTCCCTTCCAGAAGGTAATTGATTTCCACTTATCTACTCTTTAGCTATGGCCAAAAATCCGCAATCCCTAGGTCCTTCTGTCTATCTGTCTAATCTGTCTAAACCGGAATCTGTAGAGGCCGGAAACCTGCCCTAACAGGAAAATTTCTCCGGACCATGAGGTTAAATGGCATATTTCACAACATAAAACGGAATCTGTTAAACGAGTAAACGGAAGAGTATATCATGTCATGTAGGGGGAACCCTTCATAAAACGGAGTTTCTGCAAATTTAATGCAATTGGCAGAGACGCAAATATTCTTCTTGGAATAAATGCATCTGTGAGTCTGTTTTAGTTTCTTCCAGTGATATGAGTTTCAGACTTGGCAGCCGCACTATGGCGAGAAGCTTCAGTTGTCTGCCTAAAATTCGACCTGGGGGTCGCTTGTCTCTCAAGGCCCAGGCCCTAGGGGAATTCCCTCTCCCCCGGCTCTCTGGGCTTGGGAAGGAGCACGGACATTGCTCGTATTTAGGCAGCTATCGGCCTCGCGTTGACAATCGTAACTCCTCATCCAGAGCCGCATAGGTCAAACACATGCGAGGGTATCAGAAGGACTTAGAACTCTGAGTTGTGAAGCATTGTACGTTGAAAGAGTCAGCGAGCAGTCCGGGTGCAGCCACTAGGCAGTGAGGTCACGCTCATTAGCAGTGGAAAAAAGACATAAATCCTTAAATATTAAAATTTTTCACCTCCAGAAAACATAATTGAAAAAGTGTTTGTAAGTGGGAAAACTAAAAAGCAAAAAACTGTAAATTAAATTTGGAATTTAAAAAATTATTTTAGTGCAAACGTTGTGTAGTTTTTTTTAATCGTCAGGAATATGTTTAATATATATTTCTTGCTGCTTTCTTACATTTATATGTCAAATATTTTTAATTATAAAAATCATGTATTTTGCTAGTTTCAGGATGGAAATATCAATATAACAAGTGTCATAAAATTAACAACTCTGCATAAAACGGAAAGCTCTTTAAACCGGAATAATATTTTGTTTCGATCAAATACGGTTTAGACGGATTTTATTGCATTATAAGAATCGTGTTGCAGGGGTTGGGACATAGACGGGACTGTGGGAGATGGTGTGGCTGCTGAGATAGGAGAGGTATCGCCAACGGTGGTGGGCAGAGAAGGCAGCGGGGTAAGAGGCGGTAGAGGCAGGGAGGCCGTGAGGGTGGTAGCAGAGGTGTGAGAACGGGGGTGGAACGTGGAGGGAAGGGGCAGGCGTTCCTTGCGGCGTGGGGGGGGGTGAAGGCAGTTTCGGCGCGTGTAGCCCCGCCCACCCCTCCGCGAGCGCCGCGCGCGGGGGAGCATCCTGCTTGGATGACGCTTGCTCTCCCGGTCCATTTATCTCCCGCTCGCCCCTCGCCCTCGCCAGAGACAAGGCGACAATAGGCGCCGCGTCGGGCCCCGAGCGCCGCCCACGCCTCCGCCTCCACCGCCAGGTGCTTTCGTCGCAGGGGGAGACGCGCGGCGCCTGCGGGGCACTCTGGCGCCGGCGGACATAACGAAGGAATTCGAACAACTGCCGGACGGAATGCGCCAGCTTCCGACTTGCGCTCGACTTCCATCGCTTGCGTTGTATTTCGTTCCCCAACTCACCGCTTCCTCCGTACAGGCCGTCACCCCTCATGGGTGTTTTATTACCGCGGGGACGGGCTCAATGGAGGACGGGGCGTTCTCTGAATGGACAGCGCATTGTAATGAACAGACCATCAGAATCACATTAATTAGACATGTCCCCCTCATAGCTCGAGCAATTTCATAATTGCTACCACCCTACAGGTGGAAAAGATAACCATCTCATGTTTCTGAATTCTAATATGAATGGTAAATCCCAAAGATGATTTACCATTCATATTAGAATTTTATATAAAATGAACCTACTTTCGTAGTATGGTACTAACTAATATTTTGTCAAGAACTGCTTTAGTACAATTTCTAATCTCTAGGTTGTGAGACATTACAAGAAAGAATCGAAGTTTCATTGTGAAGTCTACTGCCATTTAAGAATAAAAGACTTGACTGCAGTTACTGAAAATATTAATCACATCATATTTTGCTACATATAATATAGATGTTGATGCAAAATGACAGTTTTCTCCAAAGTCCTTTGGTGTGTCTTGGAAACGGCTGAAACGATTTTGAAACGACTTTGAAAAGAGGCGTGGTCGGGTGTGGCGTCTCCCAGCGGAGCGAAGAGTACGTCAGGGGTGGCCTGTGTGTAATAATAATAATAATAATAATAATAATAATAATAATAATAATAATAATAATAATAATAATAATCCGGCCGCGGAAGCCTAAGCTCTCAAATTTAATTATGTTTCTAGTATTTATTAACGTACTCTTTAATGTTAGTTTTACAATCTGCAAACACGATATCACATCTGAAAAAAAACCCTCAGCCACAAGAAATGACCTCTATCGTGTACCCAATCTTTCTGTTCTTTATTTTCCTTTCTCAGAACAGCGTATGCATTGTTTATACCAGCACGCTTGCTAATTGGTTCACTGAACTTGGCGGGTTTGAAATTAAAACGAATTCGCGAACTGTGAAACGAAGACAGAAAAAAAAATATTGTTCGATCTTCGCTTTTACGCTCATTTTATGTTTTTTTACCTAAAAGCCTTCTAATATAAATTGTGATAGCATAGTAACATGTTCATTTAGATAAATATATTATTTTCTTTGTTGTCACTATTTTATTTCTTAAAATAATAATGTTCGCCGTACAATAGGAAATATTTTATTGTATAGCACTATTGCTGTTCCATATCACGGCGAGATTCAAATAATCGACCGTCAATATTATATAATATTGTCTTCTTTAAAAATATGAGGTATAGTTAACCTGTATATCATTCCAATTGCTATTAAATACGAGAAGTTGACAAATCGACAGATGTATACAAACCTACATCTACTCACTAGTTAGTAATTATTGATTCAAAATTGACAAGTAGTTTTCTAGCTATTTATAGCATGACGAATAGTTTAATATATTATTTATGTCTGCATCATCTGGATTCTCTGAACTCCTACGAGGCCTCAAAACATATTTTTGTACTACTCAACAACACTAGTTGTTTCTGTATTACGGGCGATATAAGGGTTCTAGTGGTCGAGCGGCGACTAAAATCTCAGAGACAATGTCCGTCGAGCTTTTTGTCACCGCTCGATCATTATATCCAATTAATGTTCGTGGTACATGAAATATTTTATTTTTACCCAATTTTAATGTAACATATGTACTTATTTACTAATTATCTACAGGGTAACTTGACTCAATTTTCCTTTTGATATTCCACTCCCCTAATCCCTTTGCATAATTCCATTCATGGAATAACGTATAGCATTATTTAACAATGTTTTCAAATTTTCTTTATAACGACGATCCTCTCTATTCAGGTTAGCTTGCAGTGTATACCAAGCTCCGTATTAAAAACGCTAAGAAATAAGGTATCAATAAAAAAATTAATATTAAAAAAATTCTTTTACTTAACTCATCTTGTGCATAAATGTTGCAACTCTACAGAACACTCAAATACACCGATCACCTGCAAACAGTGGAACTTGCTGCGGTATATTTCATACGTTCGCGTCTCAGCCATTGAGAGGGCGGAGCGCGAGCGCAGAGAAAAGCGTGATGAGACATAAACAGCCGGGGTTAGGGGGGAGGGTGCGGGGAGGAGCGGGGGCGAGTGAGCCGCGTGGGCGGAATGCGAGCGGGACACAGAGGCGGCCGCGCACCGATGCTGCAGCTCGTATTTACCGACTAATCCTCAAGCGCGCACGTGCAGTCACGTGACGAAACGGCGCCGCGGGCCTTCAATTAGGCGCTCGTGCCAGCGGCCGCAACTGCTCCCATTGCCTCCTCCAGCCTCGCGCACAACCACCACTCACGGCCGCACCTCATTCCCGCTCTTTCCCCACAACCCTCTCCGTCACCTTATCGGCGCGCACATTCCTCCTCGTTCACATCTAATTTCCACGCAATCCCGTTTCTGCAAAAGCTTCTCTCTCCAAGACACACGCTCTCCTATCGCGTTCAGCCGAGTTACGGTTCACCCAGCCGTCACCCCACGTCGCGTCGCACGTGCCCACCCCCAGTCTTGCGTCCACCCCAGCTCGCTCACCCTCCCGTCCCAGCCCCAGCGCCAGCGTCCCAACGTCCACAGTCGCGTCCACCAGTCCCGGCCTCCCACTCACCCGACCTCCCAGTCACGACCCTCCCAGTCACAACCCTCCCAGTCACAACCCTCCCAACTCATCTCTCTCCGTCCAAGTGTTCCCACCACAGCTCTCCCCGTAACAAACCTTTCTGTCGAATACCTTCACGCCAGAACCCTGCTCCCGACATTACTTTCAGCCCTATCACGCTCCTACCCACATCATCCCGTTCCACGGTACCCCACCTCGACCTGCTTGATCGCTCCCACAACCCTCCGCGCCACAGGTCTTCGCCATTGCCCTCCCATCTACTTTCATACACGCTACACATTCCCACCGGCCCATCTTGGCCCGTATTCTCACTGCCTTGTCATCTTACTACCTGGTGCTCCCCTAAAACTCTTATTCTGTTCCCTCGCCCATGACGGTCGACGTTAACGCTTTCTATAACTTGATTGTCATACTTAGTCGTATAAACTCTAACACTTTCCATTGCTTAGAATAGTTCTCTCTGCTGTTTTCATCCTCACTTGCGCGCATAATCACCCTTCGTCCATAACTTTGGTCTCTTCCGATTTTCGTTGTAATGACTGCCACAACTCTATTGAGCTCCCAGCTTTCTACACAGATACTAAATCATCTCTATCTCAAACGCAGTCCTTTTCAATCACGTAGTACTCAAAGGCGTCGCCATTGCATACATTAATATCACCCACCCCGGTGGCTCTAAAGGTAGTCATACACATACAGGAAATCCTCCAGAAAAAAGCCCCCTTGGAGATTTCCTCTACCAAACCGCTACCCACTGGTGCAGGGGTTTTTTGTGGAGGAAATCCTGCATAAAAATGACTTAAGGATTTGTCTCAATTCAACACAATAATTCAGTTCTGTTTATTTCAACCGTAATGATATTTAAAACGAACTTGCCACACGCGAGGTTCATACCATCAAAAGATAGGCCAAAATAATTGAATTTGATTCGGGATTTTTCGGCGTCTCGACTCCTCCACGGCTTCAAGGAAATTGTCACACGACGACTGTTGGATCCCAGCCCTGAGGAAATCCTTTCGTGTGTGGGGCCCGTAAGTCAGCAATCAGACACTGCTAACGACAGCTAATTCCAGGGCTGCAACACAAGAGTTCATACACGAACACTAACGTTCTCACCTCCGTTATACCAAAACTACCAACATGATCACCACTTTCATCGATATTCCAAAAACTTTCGCTGACAACGTGGTAACGCCTTTGATCGTCAATGTATCTATAGGATATCTATTGTGACATTTATACAGCGTTATGTAATTTTGTAATGGAAGATATAATGGGAGTTAATAAATATTTTTAATGTGTTCATTAAAATTTATGAAAATCTAAGTCGGAATTAGATGGCGATTCTGACTACACCTAACAATAAGATTGGGGTAAAGTTGTGAGTGAAAGAAGGACGCCCAATAGCGATATTTGTTATCACAAGCCGTGCACGAGGCGACGTGAATGACGCATGGGGCTAAAACCTTCTGCGTCAATTTAATTGGATTCTAGAATATTCTACAAGTCAATTTTGAATATTTTCTTCATAATTTTACAGATTTAATAAAAAATTGAAGAAAAATATATCTATATATTGTAACAATTTACATTTAATAAATTTAATTAATTTATAATATAAAAACAAATTTATTAGTTCATATTTTAATGGTTAAATATAATACTAAAAACAAAGTTATTTTAGCAAATGTTAACATTTTTAAAAATAGTATCAATATTATGGAACAATAAACTGATACCCCTTACCCCAACACAACGCAGTGTAACCCTGCCTGAACCCTCTTTAGCGTTACGTAATGTAAGGAGAACCCCTTATGGTCATTTTTAATTCAGTGAAATGCGATGGTGCGGCAGTTAGCTCAGTTGACGAGGAAAACCACGATGGAAATATGGGGAAGATGATTGTAGATGTTTTAAGGAAAATACTTCGATTGTTAGGGAAAGCGTATATACCGCGTTGTGTTGTGTTATGGAAATTGTAAACAAATTTGTATTAAGTGAAATACTATGAGACAGTAAGATGGTTGAAATTGGACTTTAAATGACGGTCAAAAATGAGAAAAGTGAGTGTTTTTCTGTAAGATAAAACAACCGCATTTACCACCCAGTGCACTCACGAGAAAAATTTCTTAAATTTTGATATAAATTAAACGATAATTATGCTTAATTAAAATATAAATTAAATAATAATTATGCACAGACTAAAAGATGTTTTAAGTTAATCATGACGTCCTAACCACCCTAACTTGCGATGTGTAGTGAAGCGTGAACTTGATTATCAAAGTGTTTTGGAATGAAAATACGTGTAAAATTGTGTGTGAGAAGTGAGTGAAGATATTTCAGGTTTGTTTCTTACAAGACTACTACATCTGGTTACATCACTCCCAAATAATTTCCCCCTATTACCATTTACATACACCAATACTATCAATCACTATTTTGTTAGGGTCTAATGACATTACTTTAAGCGAATTATTCTGCTTCCGCGCTATTATTTTCTTCATTAGCATTCCTCCTTCCTCTCATTTGCATTTACAACATTTAAACGGTCTTTGTCGAAGTTGTTACTCATGACCCCATTTCATTCCAACGCTGACCGCAAATAACTCACTCGCTTCCCTATTGTCAATGCAACCACAATCGATATTGCCACATCCTTCGTCACCGATTTGGCACAAACACCTTCATTATGCTTGTCGGCCTTCTACTCACATCCCCTGCATAGCTGGCTGCTATATCACTTGATTAACTCATTTAGGACGTATCCACATCCTACAGACGTATGTAATACACATGTCGGTTTTTCTCAGACATTTTTTGTTGATTCCAGGACAGCTTCTTCCATCATTCTTTTACCTGCAATGATACATACTGATTTCATCCACGAACTGCATTACTGTCCCTACGTACGTCCATTTATTGTTTCATTGTCAGCATGGTATTTGCAGCACTCTTGACCTTGCCCATATCCCTTATGGTCTCGCAATCCCAATGTCTCATTTTTTTGCAGATTCTGTTCTTATTCAGCTTCATAGCTTTTATTTTCTTCTACTCATTACCACTCACTTATACGTTTGGTTACCGTTCTAAAACTCACATGGTTTTCGCCCATTACTGCAATAATGTCTATCATGGCTTTGTAGCAATCTTCGCCATCGGTCTTTTATTGTTTTAGTTCGTATACCACGGTCTTCATACCAGTCTTTTCTCCATGATATTTTCAACATTTCTGCAAACTATGCTGTTCTCGACTACCTCTTCATGTTCCAATATCGCCCATGTTTCCCATTGAAATTCTCTCCGTTTTTCTGCTCTTTCTTCCTTCATCGCCGTTTACCGCACACCCTTTTCATCGACTCGTCGACCATCCTCGACGTAACCGGTTCCTGCAAACGTTGCATTGTTACTACTTCCTCTCCAACCGCAGCTCCATCCCTAAAGCCTATTTTCACGCTACGTTGCCACTCAGTTTCCCGCAACACCGCCCCCACCTACGTCAGATCTTCTATCCGGGGAGTCTTTACCAATTACTGATCCAAAATGCACTACTGCATAATCTTCGAAGCGCCCTTAATGGCCTTATTTCGTTTCAGTGCTTTCACAGAGGTCATTTGTCCTCCTTATCTAACACGACCTTCTCGCAATCCTCGACGGACTCTGCAACCACTGAGTTGCAATATCGTGCATCTTTTCCACTACAATCAGCTTAATTTCCCCCCGCTTTCCTCACGTTCCCAGCACTGTTAGCTGCGCACCCTTCGGATCGCCCCACCTATCTCCAAAGCGCCCGCCTCCCGCAAATCCCTGCGCTACTCTCGCTCTTTTCTCCTCGGCACGGCGCTGACACACAGCCTCTTCCCCCTCTAGGTCGCCCCTCCGCTGTCTCCCCCTCCGCTCCTACGCGGGAAAACAAAAAACGTACGCGCCGCGTCGTGATTAATTTTCGCGCTCATTAATAAGTTTAGATTTCGCAGATTTATAGCGCTGGAATTTTGTCCGTCTCGCAGCACTTGTGCTCCATATTGTCGGAAAGAGACTTATGAGGACGCACTATGCGAGTGGCGAGAATGGAGGGAATGATAAAGAGAGGGAGTAAAAAAGAGGACAGAGAGACATTTTTCAAGTATGATAAATGAATAAAACGTGATAAATGGAGACGGTTGCTAGCAAAATGTGAAGAGAAATACGACAATTATAAAGAACAATGGTGTATGCAGTTGGTTTGCAAAATATTCTCAGCCAGTTCTAACGTAATACTGAAGCTACTGAATATGCCTACTATTAAATTTTAAAGAAGCAACTGAGTACCTTAAACAAAGTGCAGTCATTTTTTTTCAGAATAATTTGAAGTCTGAAATAATAAATCAGGCTACAACAATTTTCATTTTCAGATTTTTCCTTTAATTGTGCTTTGTTATTTAAATACCATAGGCCAACGTAACTCGGTCCTGAAAATAGATATTAAACGTGCCAAAAAATGTCGCTAGAGCCATGGTAAAGGAGACCAGGCCTAAACGCTCCCGCTTCTTATCTGCTTCCAAGACCCATTCTTACCCCTCACTCAGACACATCCAATGACACATCCACTGTCACATGGATCACATTGTTAAAATTGCAGAAGCTATTCAATTATTTGTTTATAAAATTGTTTTTACATTTTCTAAAGACCATCACAGCATCACTATTTTTGGTTTTGTACACTCTGAAGGCACGTAATGATATATCTTTGCTTGTGATAGTATTATTCATATTTTGGTGCACTTCCACTAAGCATTAGAGTAGCGGAACACAAACATTTGAGAGTATTTACTTCCCCACAATCCAGTACTATTACACATATAAACGTCACACACAATTAACACTTTTCTACCTAATGCAGTGAATAGTGTGCAGAGTGTTCATTATCTTTCGTATAATCGACCTATGTCCCATTCGTGTCCTTTACATGTCATCGTACTTTGAGACTATTGTCACCACCAATCCCTAATAAATTCAAAATTTATTAGGGCTGAGCAGGTAACAACGATCATCACACAGAACCCATGTCCAAAGTCAAAACGTAGTATTAAATATTTCGTTTTTTTTAAATTGTAAATAATCAATTTCCATTCAAATTCCATGAAAATAAATGTAAAGGGAGAAATGAACATTGCGAGACTTAATTTCGCAGGTATTCCAGCGACATTTCAGGGGAATCAGTCAGCACATTTAAAAATTATTTACCACTGACAGCTTCATTCCAATAAACTACTAATTATGCAACATGAAATATTATTACCAACGGGATTTGAACCTGTCACCTCCCGAATCCCAAGCGGGTTTTGCCGATTAACAATTGTGGTTCGTTCCACTTGTTATGCATACCTATTTTGGAGAAGCGGGAGGGAGGGGATACGAAACGTGGTTCCCCACCCCTTCATCCACCCATAGCGAGGGGGGGGGTACTTCATTTCTGCAGTGCATCACGGGATCATCCGAGGCGCGATGGGACTTCGCAGCGGCGGGTGGGGAGGGGAAGGGAGGGACAGAGTTTGAGCGAAATTAAATATTCCGCTTAGCATTATAAATTAATTTCAAATTTTCAAATATTTGGAGATATTAAATTATGCAGGTATTCCGTTATGAGGGAGGTCTGCATTCATTTAAAAAAAAACTTGGTGGAAGCTGTGATGCAGCGAAAAACAAACGGATGTTGTGACGTCGCGCGCTGTTGACAGCCGACACGTCCACTCGAAAGAGAAGAGTTTGGGACTGGTTCAACACATGGGTTTTGTGTGACTGTGTAAATTGTAAACACTGGTATGCGCTTCACTAGTTTCTACTGCATGTTTTCGCCCTCGTTGAGGGCGACTTGATAAAATGAGATGTAGTGATAGAAACGAGATGAGTCACAAAACCCTGAACGTGCACTAGAATTATTGTTTTAACTACAGACACCTATTTACTCTGCATCCATAAATGTCTGTTTTAGAGAAGAGTGAAAATCGCTCTTGTATAGTTATAACTATAATACACATGTTTGCATGTACTTCTCAATTGCAACATGTATACAAAGAAGCTTTTGTGTGTAGATGTGTCTATCTGACAGGGCGAAAATATTTTTAATAAAAATGAAACGATAAAATGATAGAAAAATTAGAATTGCGTCATAATTAAAATCTGACTTTGGTAGGATGTATTTTAATGGCTGTGCACGGTTTATGAGTGTTAAACCAACTCTTCCGCAAACAAACATTTTCCTTGCTTCAAGAATGAAAGTCAAATTACGATGAATTCTCCGAAAGTGATTAATGGTAAAATACAGAGGACGTGATGCATGCCAGTCCGTAATTCATTCAAATAATTCTTCTTTTTTAGACAAAATAATTATCATTATATTTTTTTTAAATTTTGTTTATGTAACAAATGTAATATATATATATATATATATATATATATATATATATATATATATATATATATAAATGGTAGTGCAATTTACTTTCTTTATTCAATTTTCCTTAATATCAAGTGAAATGAAAAAATGTCTATAATGAAAGGATTTTAGGCTGATTTTTCATATTATCTAAATGACAACATTTTTATAAAAAAACAAGGGAAGTGTAAAAAGGTGAAAAGTTCCAGATAAATATTTTTTGGGGACTTAGAGGAATACACTGCCTTGATAAATTACAGTAATAAGCATTAAATGATCAGAAAGTAAAAAGTACATTTGTTTAAGAAACCTGCGGCAGAAAACAGTTTTGTTAACATCATTCTGCAAATTAACAAAATTTTGTATTATTTCTGTCCATTAATCGAATTCAGACATATACACACAGGACTTTTCAATAACTCGTTCTCAGATACGTCTTATCGAAATTTCTCTTTTCAAAGTTAATCTAGTTTCAAATTTCGGAGAAAACAATTACGCGAATACGATTCTTTCAATAAAATCCCCAAAGAATCCATTACTATGCAATATTTTGCAGAGAGTGCGTATGTACTCAGTATCATATGAACCTGTATATACAAACTGCTCTAGAACCTACCTAGAACTGAACTCTCGCCAATTTTTTTAAGAATAGATCGTCCTATAATATAGTATTTTGTAATGTTTGTAGCAAATACCCTAATATAATACCGCATCATATTAACATATTTCAACAAAAACCCTTCTGACATAATCGTTAAAATTCAGGTCGATTAAAACTTCACATTTAAGAATGGGTCTTTTTCTGAAACAGAAAATGTGTTCATCAAATATGAATTGGCATTTCATTCCCAGTGTACCAAAAAACTCCCTCCCCCACCGCGATCTTAATAAAGAGGAATGATGGCGGGTATTTTTATCGATCGAGGCTGCGTCAGCAAATTCGTAATCACCCTCAATCGTTCGGGTGCGCCGATCAAACCAATATAGTTCGACACGACTGAGACGCGCATTCGGCAAATGGACCTATTTTTATGATTGATGCTGCGATGAGAGAGGCAGAGAAGGAACGTGCCGACTAGTCGTCAGACATCGGTCACAGTTGCAGAGAAGTGGGAAGCTCAAATCACACAAAAGACAAACCCAGTCAGCATATTTTCTCATTTTCTGAATGAAACAGAATAATGTTCCAAAGAAGAATTTAACCGCATTGCATTCGAATGCATAGTTCAGCGAATCCCTATGATTTCTTTTATATACCTTATTCCCAACTTCTAACACTTTTTACAAACTTGAATCCAAGTTCGTCAATCCAAACCGATTTGTCATTTACTCCCCGTAACTGTGTATTTGTATAATCAAAGAAATACAATTTAAAATAAGTGGGGCCCCAAAATGGTATAGACATTATCGTTCTGGTACAGACTATCGTATAATTTTTCCATTCTATTAAGCCTGAATAAACTTTTTGGTTTTGTTCAGAGGCGGGATTTCGATCTTTTATTAGGAGGGATCAAAGGGTTTTCCAGCAAAAAATAGTAAAAAGTTCCCTAAACCAAATGACATATGCCTAGTTACACTATAATTGTAACATAAAAATATTTTTGGAAGTTTTATTAGTCCCCGTTCCCTCACCCACCTCCTCTACAATCAGAAACGTGTTTTTTAAATTTCAATTTTCACATCCCATTAACATTATTTTATCTTATTAAAAAATATGAAAAATAAGAAAATAATTAATATTATCAAAAATCATTTTTTGATATTTTCTCAACGCAAAATTCCAACACGATTTCTTTAAAATTGCGAAACAAGTTTTTTTTACTGTCTAAGAAACCTGGAACATTCTTGAAAAAATCTCAAAAGTTATTCGTAAATCAAAAACGTTGTACATTTTTTCAACTTTTTTTTCGATTCCTCAGCTGTAGTTAAAAATTTAAAAAAAACATTTTTTTACTATTTTAATCCTAAATTACAAAGGCGTCGTCTGACAAATGCAGCAACTAGTGCAATAATAATAGCACGACGGCTATCAAAACAAAGATCGTATGATGAAGTACTACTGCGGACACTTGTCAAACGCCATATGGTGGACAGCACGATGCAAGTGTGTGCTGTGAGAGATGCTGTGAGATTTTTGTCGCATAGCGGACCCACGAAACGCTGTTTCATAAGAAGCACATTCGGCATTCGAAATTTTAAAAACGATGGGGAATTGGTAATTGAAATAATTTATTTAATCGTAATATAAGTATGATTCTTGCAATTTTAAACAATATGTTACATTACAATAAAATATGCTTTCAGACTATTACATTCAATTTATGGGTATGGCAGGTATTAATGGAGCGAATAGTTAGAATTTAGAACAGATCCCATTTTGTACGCTTTTTTGCTAATATAGACACAAATGCATATAAAATATCACCCGAAAGCTGTTCAGCCTTTTGTCTATAAAGATCAATTACAATTACTTTCCAAAATTATGTTCCAAAATCTACTACTATATTTCATTTTTCCACGAATTTTCTTTACACATCCATATTTCCCCCTAATTTTTGAAAAGATTAAATCACTTCAAAGTCACTCTAATTTGTATTAACTATTACTTCTGCAATTTCTCTATTAATCCTTTTGTAGGCGAATATATAAAAACATTAAAATGCCACTTTTTACTTTCTCGCACTTAGTAACACAAGAAGAGAAAGTATTGTAATCGTGCAAATGGCGAATTTCGAAACAAAAACTAATTCCCGGACCCTGGTAATGTAAAAGTGTATAAATGTAGTTGTCATGTACAAAACAATTCTCAAATACGTTTCATAGCCAGAATCCATGTTTTGCAATTCCTTGATTCTAAAAAAATGATTGACAGCAAAACATCTGTCTGTCTGTCCATCTGTGCGCAAGGTTAGCGTATAAACTGTTCTACCGATTTTCTCCAAAATTGATATTTCTCAATCGATTTAGGCGATGTCGCGGACACGAATTTGAAACCGATATTTTAATTTTGGGGATACTTCACATGAAGCCCCTGCGAAATTTTCAAAATTTAAAAACATGGATGCAATTTTTTACTTAGTTTTGTTGTTAAGTACGGCAAATGACCCTAGAGATAGTGGTACAAGTCTCATTTTCGTTGATCCCCAATTTTTCGAAAACGAAAGAAAAAATTTAAAACTTGAAAATTGGAGTTAAAGATTTTCGTCTCAAAGTCTGTTGTACAAAATTAGCACTTCAAAACAGGTCATATATAATATCTTGAAAAAAAGTAATTTTTGTGTATTTCGCGTTTGAAATTTACAGCAAAAACAGTTCCAAATTTTTTCTTTAAATTTTCTCCACGTAAGAAACGGTAAGAAATATGGCGCTACTTTCATTTTCGGGTATTTATCGTTTTTTCGAAAACTGTAAAAAGGAATTGCGGTATAATATTATTACATCTACTATTCCAATTAAGTTACTCAGATATATTTTCCAGTTATTGTTAATAATATTCATAATGGCTTTATTATGCATGATAATCTGCAGCTAGTACACTCAACATGCCTCAGTACTCGCAATCCAGTTCCCTACTGATCGTCGCCACAACCGTCACTGGCTCTACTGCTGCTCCGGCTGCTGCAGTGCTGACTCGGTGTTTGTGCCCTCCCCTTCCCCCACCCCTCGTCGCCTGGAGACACTGATCCCAGTCCCTGTCCTGGTGAATTAGCGGACTAATATCCCGACGGCGTCCCGTTCCGCCCACGGCTTTAAATTATCTCTTAGAGGGCGCCGAAAGAATTATTTTCGCGTTGGATTGGGGTCGCCCACAGGAGATTCTCAAGCGCGTTCGTAACTCGCGATTTTTGCGCTCCCTCTTGTACAAGTCTTGATTTACAACTTGAGCTTCCTAGTTCTCTTCTAGGTTTTTATCTCTCCACCTTTTCGGTTTATTAATCTTTCTTTCTGCCTCTTCCTGCTTCTGCCTCTCTCTCCCTCGCCTTCTTGCTGCTTCCCTCTCCCCCCTTCTGCCTCCCTCTCCCACCTTCTGCCTCCCTTTCCCCCTCTCCCTCTTGCTGCCTCTCTTTCCCCTCTCCCTCTTGCTGCCTCTCTCCCCCCCTCTCCCTACTTCTCAATCTCACTCACGTCCCCTCTGTTTTCCTCAGTCTCTCTGCTTCTGTTTTCCTCAGTCCAACCGCCTGTCTCTCTTTCTTGTCTATATTACTCTGCATATCAGTCTCTGTCTATTGTTTTCTTCTTGTATCACAGTGTAAATAATTTCAACCACTCACAAGGCAATTGGAAAACTGGGAGCATTTGAATATTAAATACATATATCGTACTATATGGGAATTTATTTAATTTATGACAATTATAAGTTTCAAGCAACGTTTATTGTTGACACTAATTCGTAGGTATGAGTTTTCTTATGTCATTCACATCATCTACAAAAACTATTTCCCTTCTTTTTTTCCATATCCATGTATTTCAATTGTATTTTAAATTTGAACTTCACATCCTATTCTGTAGTATTATTCCATACTTTGCATTCTTATTCCTGTGTTATTTTTCATACTTTCCATATTATTTTCCCTGAGATAATTCTTCTCTTTTGGAAAAACTTAAAATTGTTAATATTCTATCAGTTTATATTTTCCCTGATGATTGAGTATCTTTGAGTATCTATGCCATTTGAATTGATTCCTTTTGCAATCGATCCGTGTGCTCCATCTTCCTACCTTCTTCTACTCCGCCTGGTCAACCTAAATTTTACTTTCTGTTTTCAATTTGTTACGTATTTTTCCCCAACCTTGATTTTTGAATTATTTTTCGCCCCTATGCTGTCTGTGTGTGTGTGTGTTTTTAACGACAGAGAAATAGATAATACCCACAAAAACCCTACGTCCCTCGCCCCACCTACGGAACCGCCGTCAGGCATTACCTCGTTAGGTGGGGTGGCGGGGCTATTCTAGCCCTCCTCCTTTACGCCTTTATTGGCTTCTACTTCTCGCACGCTCTTCAATTCTGAGGCGTCGCATGACCCGGGTAGCGTACGTTGCAATTGCAGCCCATCTCTCTTCCGTGGTCATCATCCGTTGTATGGTGTTCTCCGGTGTCAGGCGCTGTTTTAGGATTTCCTGCAGCTGGTCTCGTTCTCCTGAGAATCGCAGGCAGTTATACATCACGTGATCCACATCCTCCTCCTGTCCTGGGCAAGCGGGACACTTCGGGTCGTCATCGAGCTTAAATCGGTGCAGGTACGCTCTAAAGCATCCATGCCCCGTCAGCAACTGAGTCACGAAGAAGTCTCCTTTTCCGTGAACCCTCGACGCCCACTCGCTGATCCGTGGGATAAGACGGTGGGTCCACCTGCCGTTCAGCGTTGCGTCCCAGCGGTTTTGCCACTGTCGCATCGTTTCCATCTTCTCTTATTCCAGCGCAGCGAGGGCTTCTGTTCGTGAGCCGTGTCTTCCCTGGTAGTAGATCCGTCGGCACTCGTCCGCCAGAATCTCTATAAGTGTCATTCCTGCTACTACGCATACGGCGTCACATAACAGCGTGCGGTACGCACAGGCCACTCTCAGAGCACTCCGACGGTAGACGGATATGGTCCTCCTGGCGTATGCTGCTGTTGCCAGGGTGCTGGCCCAAATGGGCGCTGCATACAGCAGGGTCGAGCTAACCACGATCGCGAGGAGCTTCCGTCTACTTTGCCTGAGGCCACTGGTATTCGGCATAATGCGCAACAGGGCAGAGATCGCACCAACCGCTTTCTGGCTATCGAGTCGAAGATGTTCGTCGAAATGGTGTCGCGCGTCGATTAATACGCCGAGGTACCGCAGGTGTGGCCCGGGCTGGATCTCATGTCTCCCCACTCTTAGGGTGATGCTGTCTGTCTGTCTGTGTGTCTCTGTCTGTCTGTCTCTCACTCTCTCTCTATCACACACTCTCTCTATCACACTCTCTCTCTATCACACACTCTCTATCGCACTCTCTCAATCACATTCTCTCTATCGCACTCTTTCTATCGCACTCTCTCTATCACACTCTCTCTATCGCACTCTCTCTCTATCACACTCTCTCTATCGCACTCTCTCTCTATCACACTCTATAACTCTCTCTATCACTCTCTCTCTACCACGCTCTCTCTATCACTCTCTCTCTATCACTCTCTCTCTCTCTCTCTCTCTCTCTGTCTCTCTCAGTCACGTATCTGCAATTATCTCTCACGCCGCCTTCTTTTCAATGTCGGATTCGTTGCATATCATCAACTCCTGCCTCCTCTGCTTGAACTCATACATTTTCATTTTTTCGCCATTCTCAACTTCGTCACCTCAATTTCCCCTAGCGTCCCCTTAACCGCCCCCCCCCCCCCCCCACACCGACTTCCTTCTCCCGAGTTCTCATTTCATTTTCATTCCCTCCAAGTCCCCTCCCCTCTGTTCTCTAGACCAGAGCCCGCGCATCCCGCTGACCCCGATGCCCCACCGCCCCCGCCTCGCCGTCACGGCCCCCTGGCACCGCCGCGCTGGGGGTGCGCCTCGTCGAGAGTGCAGGACGCTGCTTATCGACGAGCGGCAGCCGGCTTAGCTTAAGCCGAGCGGAAAAGGAGCAGGGCGCCGGCCGGTGCGGCGCCGCGCCGCTGCTACTGCTGCTAGGGTGGCTAGGGGGGCTAGGGGGGCGCCGCGCGAAGCACTGCGAGTTTCTCGCCACGAACCACAAGTGACGACCAGTGGCGATTCCAGCTCTTCGGGTTGGCGGTTGCGGTGGTGTGGGTGGTGGATTAAACCACTGAAGCTTTTTCAAATCATCCTTTACTTATTTTTATTTCTGGAAACTTTGGATCACGCGACATTGTGACTCACATGACGCCGAATTATTACGTATTTATAACGATTACATTTCTCTAATGTTTGATTAATACTAGGTTCGACATACGGTAGCATGATGAGAGGATAATGATCATGACGCAACGTTTTGTAATGAATCTGGGACTCTGATGGTGGTGGTTGTGAAGCATTTGTTCATGACCGTTTGAAACATGCTAGATTAAAAGTTAATGCATTAATTGCTACAACGTATTTGTCAACATATTTAACATAGTTATTTCGTAACATTTAACGAAAGTGTCTTTGGCGTACGAACAAAATGTTGGAAGAATTTGAAATCAGTGTGTCAAAGACTTTTGTAAGGGTTTCATCCATTATATTTTGGTACGAATTCATGGATTCTTAAAATTTGTAAAACTAGAAAATTTATGGAAACATATAGCTCACAGACGTTTAAAAAGAAATTGCTTGTTTTTCATTAAAAATCTACGGCGCCCAAATGTTTGCTGTACCTGGGTCCACACATCAATCAGGCCGCCCAGAGGCTCCGGCTGCGCCGTCGGAATGGGGTAAGGAATATGCTCCGGGAAGCCAGACTCGCCCCACAGCAGCGAGCACTCTCTAGTTAAGGCGACTCCATACACTTGGCATTCGCCATGCAACGATCAACTGCTAGCCCAATACCGAGCAATTGATGAGTTCGGTCGATTTTCATTTTCTTTGATGTGCCGTGCGTTTATAACCTCTAAAAACTTAAGTGTGACAGCAGTATTATTTCATTTTATGCATATCAAATGTCAAGTAATTTGCAATGTATACCCAGGAATAAAATTGACAAATATGTTTTCTCATGTCTTGGAATTAAAAAAAATGCACAAGACATCTTATATGTATGTTTTAATTAAATATTAGGAATATCCTCTTTAAAGAAAACTGCTTATCGCACCCAGAATAGTGTTAATGTGCGTTCTCTTGTACAGCTTAAGTAGGTTGAAAAGCTCCAATATATTTGTCTAAAAAGACATAAATGACATTAAAAGAGGTCAAACAGTTTGGTATTAAAACATGGCTTTTTATTTTGCAACATTTTTCAACAATTAATTAAATATGACTTTTCACCTACTCTGAGAAGATGAATTTTTGAATTAATTTTCTGATTCATTTATTTCTTCATTTTCCAACACTTTTTATATCCAATACGATTCTGACGAAAATTGATTTTTTTCTCTTTATGACTATTGTATTAAATATACCAGATTCCCATACATATTATACACCACTTCTTCCAACATTCAGATTATTTGTTTATGTAATTTAGTACCTATACAAAGTTAAAAGTCTTTATCTTGTGGCACGATTACTAATTATATTTCGTCTAAAATAACGAGAAACATGCAACAGTATCCTCGTATTACTCAAACAAACCTCGAGGGACGCAAGCAAATAAATCGCATCCCCCTCGACCCAGCTTCATCAATATACAGCGACCTCCGGTGCTTCCGAGAAACCACGAACCCAACCCTAGCCTCGACATCTGCATCGCCCACACAGACCGCAATGCGTCCCCGCAAATCATCTCCTGCGTCCTCTCCTTAACAAGTAAACAAACTCTCCGTCTCGCGAATGTCGGATTCATCCCACGACGCGACGTCTGCCTCTCAAAGACCTCGCCCGCGCCGCCGCCCTCACCGCCCGCGCCGCCGCCCTCACCGCCCGCGCCGCCCCTCGCCCCTCATTGCATCTCGTTCTGTTTCCCCTCGCCGCCTCCGTCCCTGTCGCCCCAGCCAGAATCAGCCGCATCCACCACCTCGTCGTCCCTGTTGCCTCTCGTCATTCATCACCACTCTACCGCCTACACCACTGCAATCCCCCTCGCTTCCACCATCGCCTTCGCCTCGTACCATCACTAACATCAGCCGCTTCCGACTCCACCGTATCCACCGCCCTCCTGCCACGCCCCCCCATGCATGCCCGTCAGCCTCCCACCAATTGCGCCACTAAGCACTATTATCATCTTTACGTTTTCCCCATTGCTGCTATCGCTCCCACTTCCACTGGTACCGTCAGGATGCTGTCCTCGGCCTACTATATTCTCCACAGGCCATTCCCTCCGCCCCCATCGCTGCCACTACCGTCATTACCACTTCCACTGCAATCATACACCGTCCTTTCACTGCTGGTATTTGCTCCCCCTGCCATTTTCCCCGCTTTCTTCATTGCCCTCTTCATTCTGTCACCCCCTACCATGTAGTCTACAGTTTTTTTTATCATTACAACATATACCATCCTCACAACATTGCTGATATCCATCGCTTCACCATTTCCAACTCCTCCCCTACTACTTCCACTGCCTCTGTACGCTCTCATAGAAATCTGTGGAAATCACATAAATGTCGGTCTTCCTCACCATCTTCACTGCCCTCCTCCCTCGGCGCCAATGCTTGGCCGCTCCAGCCTCCAACCAACTAACCACCATCGCCATCTTCACATTTTTTTTCACACCCCTTCAGATACCATTTCCTCCAACACCAACGCTGCCATTACCGTCACCACCACTGCCACTGCCGTCATCCACCACCCTACCGCATCCATGTCTTCCACTATCACCGATCCCGCTCTCATCACTGCCTTCATCATCCTGCCACCGCCCTGCCGTTTCCTCCACGGTAACTTTTCACCACAACAGTCACCATCCCCTACAACACTGCTGACATCCACTGCTTCTCCACCTCCATTTCCATCGCCCCCGCTACTACCTCCATCGCCCATGCCCCCGCGCGATCTCTCAGAAATCTTCTTCGCCTTTCCCCCTGCGCTCGCGCGTCTTCTCCGCAGTGTGCGCGTCCCCTAGCATCTTCCCCGGGTTCCTTCGCGGCGCGCGCCCCTGTCTTCACCTCCGCCGCTGTCGTCTAATTAAACGTGAGCCGCAAATGAGGCGAGTTTTAGCGACCGCCTGACTCTCTCTGGTATTCTTCAACCCCTCGCATCCTTGTGTACTACCACATATTACTTTGCGCTGCGACGCTGGAGGTGTGATGGACGGAAATGCTGTTGACCCACGTCTGTATGATTACCTAATGGGAATGCCAAGTTTTTTTTTATTTACACCTCGAAACATGTGGCTGTACTATTTACAAGGTGTTTCGGAGCAAATGTAACATACTTCTAGGGCATCTAGAGAGGACGAAGATGATCACGTTTTGTCAATGAACGGAAATTGGCGGAAATTTCATAGAATGGAATTACATATGTGGCAATTGCCCCTGACCATTACTTATTATTTTTCACTTGTGTTTAACAGGTACACGAAATGTGTGTGCGAAAAACTTTGACTTACAATACATCTGTGCTTTGGCGTTTTAGTAAGTACACAAAATATCTTTTACTGCGTCAGAATGTGACACCGTCAGACAGTGACGTGGGAAACATTAACTAAAAATATTTTCTTTTACCAAACAGTGTTGCTCTTATATTGTTTCTCTACACACATTAGAGGGTCTGTACGATACGGTGGAACCCGATTCACACGTTGCTTTTTTGACGAACATTTTAGAAATTTGGTTATGCTTAGTTTTGCTTCTGGAATTCCATTTCCGAAGAAATGAGAGTCGAGAACATTCACTTGGAGCGAATTACTATATTTCTCCAACTGTCTGAAAAGGTTACTATGATTGTATGACGATGAAATAAGGGCTGCAGACGTGCGCAGTGATTTTCAGATCCACTTCTTATCAATTATTATAATTTTGAAACAATGAAATTATTTCATATTCAAACATAGTTATTGAAATCATATACTATCGACCGAGTAAATGCCAGATCAGTTAAGTTGGACTTTAATCAGCTTTGAAAGAAACGAGTCTACCTCGATACACATTTACAAACGAAACTCCACCTGGAATAGTCAACTCGGACAGGCAAGTTTTTGACAACGAAAGCGGGTACTTCACTCACTCCTGGCTTGCCGGTGCAAGGAGACGATCTGCTGCCAGACGCCTGCAGCACTCCCAACCTCACAGCAGCTCGAGTTGCGGACTGTTTCACGGGGCGATAAGCCCAACGACGGATTAGCCCGGCAGGCCGGGCCCCGCCCCTATCGTCAACCGACGGCCGCGCCGGGAAGTTCCTCAGAGGGAAATGAGTAATGCAAAATAATGATGCATACCTCTTATCTCGCGCCGGTGCGGAGGAGGCACAGCTGGTGTGCTTTGCAGGCGGGGGGGGGGGAGGTTGGGGGCGAGCTGGGTGCGGATTTGCCATGGCTTTTAAATTATTCCGAGGGGGTTCCCTGAGGCGCGTTTATGCTTCGTCTTCTCTTCTTGTGGAGGAGCGGGAAGTGCTGCCAACTGCTTACAACGAATGATACTACGGAGGTCTTGGAGATACTACACACTTGTGTTCTTTCTTTAAAATGCAACTTTTGTAATGTAATACTTTATATTCATAAATATGGATATACAGTGTTAAATTGTGAAAGTTGCATTCCACACATGTACCTGTAAGAAAACACACTTTACTGAACAGCTGGACACGTAGAAAACAATGGAAAACACAGAAGGTCTGGCAGAAGGCAAATATGAATTATTTATGGATATAGAGTATTACGATCGTTTTACTAATGAATAAAATATTGATAATTCGGTTTATTATATTATGATGTAACGAAACGTCATTTATAATTAAAACAATATGTCACCTTCGCGTTTTCCCCATTTCGTTTTCCCCGATATTCGTTCCAAAATCTATACACACTGCATTAAAACGCTTTGGAAAAGAATGCACTCCGAAAAGGAAACAAAGTAAAAAATTTGCTCTTCGGGACCACTGTTGGGGGCTTGGTAGGTGGTAGTGGGTGAGGCGAGAAGAGTGGTAACGAGGGTAAGTAACGAGAAAGTACAGAAAATCGGTTAGTTTTTAGATTTTCCAGGGGATTTCTGAGTGGTCAGATAGAAGATCACTTTTGGTGATTGATATTTGGTGGTAACGTTCTTTTAATACTGTTACAGTGACGTTTGCCCCTACCTGTTAGGCAACTCGTCATGTATTACAGCTCGACTGGTACGCGAAATATGACTGCGGAGAACATGACTCGCTAAATACCAGTTCGTAACAGGTTCCCTGTGAATCAAGGGCAAATGCCACATGTATAACTGCGTTATATGAAATTTTCTACCATGTTTTCTATGGAAAAAAACGTGATACGTTTAAACCCCTATTGCCCTACAAGTTCGCATCATTTATTGTAGATGTAGAGAAAAAACATACGTTTAAGATTTGTTGATAATAACTTGAAATTATAACAGGAAAGTTCCATTAATTTCACACAAAAATACTGTCCGAACTGTTAGTCGAACAAAGTTGCTAAACGTTTTGAAAATTTAAGCCCAAAACTGAGAATTCGCATACCAATTTTTCATAAATTAACAAAGTACAACTCCGCCCATCTTCTCTTTGCTGTGGAATGGCCTGGTTTTGAACCGCACCTCAAGCACACCCACATATCTCAAAAAACTTTTAAATTATTCGAATGCGATAGTAGATCGGCGTGCCTCGGGCGGGAAGAGCAACGTTACAGCATGGCCAGAGTTTGATAAGTAAAAATCGCATCAGCATGGCGTATCTCCGTATATCTACTGTAACGTAATTAACTCGGCGAGTTTGGCGGGTGGGTAAACCGCGGTGTAGGCGGTTGGGCGCGCCGGTTGGAGAACAGGGGCGGGCGGGCGGGCGGGCGGGCAGCGCGACCGCCTCGCAAGCGAGCGAAAGAGATGCTATTTAAAATTTAATTTAAAACTTTGTTAAGGTGGAACACGCCTTGCACTGAACGCCCCGCCGCCATCGCCGTGTTAATCTATGGGAGCTCTCTCTTTCTCTCTCTCTCGCTTTTCGCCCGCGCTCGCCCACTTGCGCTCCAGACGAACTACCTGCTTGTGTATTGAATCTTTACTAAGGCACTTTATTAATTTTCTGAAATTGGTTTATCATATTGCGAGGAAGAGCTTGGGGCCTCTTCAAGAATTGAGGAGAAATATTATCCTATCCGGTTTACAGTTGATGAGAAGGAACAGCAGTGCATCGTGGCTCTGGAAGAACGAAAGACAAATATTGTTGAATTTGAACATGGAATAACGGTCACTGCACAATGACTGTTTTCTCGACCCCACACTGGGTATATTTGTGTTGTTTCACACACATGTTTATATTTATTTTTATGCAAAAAAGGGAATAATTCGAACTCTGGTTCCAATTACATCAGTTCCTGATGAAATTTCAATAATTCATTTGATTCGGCAACATAGCATAATTCATGAACTAGTAAAGTTTTAATAAAATCTAAGAACTGTGAATTAATTACACAAACACAATTAGGATCAATTAAATATATTGCTAAAAATCTATTTTTCTTAACGCCTGCTGATTAATTTTAATCGGGCTCAATAAATTCATCTTATGTTGGAAATGTCGAATTTAGAAAAAACATTTTGGTTGACTTACTAGCAACTAACAGTCTCTTATGCGAGGTACAGGCTGTATAACGTACATACATTCGTATAAATGTATAAAATGGCAATAGTGACACGTCAATAACATTTATTTATATTAAAAGAAAATGTTGATAGCGATGTCAATTTTTCTTCTCATTTTTGCACCCCTGCCAAACAAATAAAAACAAATCTTTCATGGATGGAAAAATAAATAAAAAATATGATTTGAACTTATGTTTGAAAGTAATTAAGACCAAATTATCAAAATATTTCAGGGGTTTTCGAAGTTATTATTCAATTTTCGCCTAATATTAATTAACATTTTTCCAAATAGTGGTAATTGAGTTCTCTAACGACATTCAGAAAATGAAGTCGTTATTTGGAATGTTAAGAAAACTTGTATGTTTCGCAATAATACTTTAATTCATGAAAAGTTATCTGAAATACATAAGAAATTGTATTTTATTAATTGATGCATTAATTAAGTAACTGTAAGTAGTGTTTCTGAAATACTTGCTATTAACAGCTTCTATATAAATATTATCATGGTAATATTAAGTATTTTTGTAATATAAGATTCACCTCCAAAATAATTTGATTGCATAATCTTTGATTTTAAATATCAATATTTTTACGACTAAAAGAAAAAAGGTTATTTTCCTTAAGATTTATAATATAAGTACCGTTCAATGATTGATGTTACCACTGCACTGTTATTGTCATTATTTCTGTTATAAGTAATGAATGAGTTTATGCTTGACGTTGACGGAGTTCTTCCCTTGTTACCCCAAGGATGACCTAAAGGTCGGCTTGCGGGTGTTTCCCCTTCAGGTGTCTCGCCGAGTGGGCACAGCCCCTGCTTGGGCATGCTCTACACCTCTGAATGGTCACCCGTCATGTGTGGTAGTGTAGCGCATATACACGTAAATGTGTTAAGTAAGGGCAAATGGTAGGACAAAGCAGATAGGAAAGATCGGGCGCCGTTCTGGCCCTTTTGTTAGGGTGGTGCTCTAGCATTTGTCTGATGTTGACTGGAGAAAACATCAACTAAACTACCGATCGAAGCATCCGGCCCCTAAAAGTCCCTGCGACAGAATTCAGTTAGATTCGAAAATTCGCAATCTTCAGGACTCAAACCCTAAGACTACTCGGTCACAGTCGCTGTGTCGTACCATTCGAAAAATATCCAAATATCATGAATCTCGATTTCACAATTATTAATACACAGTTGGTTGAGCCTCCTCGCGTAATACCGTGGGAGTGAGCGGTGATTATCTGCCAATTAATCGGCATTAATGCATGTTAAAAAATAAATAATAATTTACTTATATTTTTTATTGTGTAAGTTGTATGGTGCAATAATATAATTACGTATGTATTTGCTATATTTACTTTAAGTTATTAATTTGTACTTTTTTTACTTTCGAACATTGCCACCAAAAAAATTTAAAAGAACAATTTTACAGGTTAAAAAGGAAATAAACTACATTTAAAGGCATAAAGAATTTAATATTCATCATCATCATCATCATCATCATCATCATTAGCAAATATTAGACTTCTTGATCTGTTGCGTCTCGACACTTTTCATAGACGTCCTACACATGTTTTTCCTTTAGCTGCGTATTGAAGAATAATTATTTATGTTCTGGCAATACCAGGACATAACCTTTCCAGTTTTCTCAATATTTAAATTTTCGTTGATACCTGCACTTTTTTATGGTCTAATAGTGAGCTTACTCTGATACAAAATTCGTCGAATATAATATGGTAACAGGTGAACATTAAATGTTTCTATTGCTGGTTTGTATTTTAAGATGGTTTTCTTCCATCTTTTTGGAAACATTATGTGACACCTTACTAAGAAATGATAACACGCTACATCAACACTTCTAAGTACTCTCACATCCTTAATATTTATCCAAGTCTTATTGTTTGCAAAGACGCAAGTATAGAGACAGATCTATCTATGAATTTGCAAATATTTCGGTGTTTAAAGACTGTGTTAGTAATTCTAAGCTCATTGTATATGGCAAATTCTATTAATTTCTTTCCATTATTGTTAAGAGTGTATTCACCTTCAGAGTCTACAATTTTTATAGGTGTTTTCCTTACCCTTACGCATTTAAATCACCTAATAAAAGATGATAATCTCTTCTATTAATCTATTTATTGCTGTCAGTAGTTGTTCGTAGAATTTTATCGCATCTTGGGTTTCTGTCGGTTAAAACCATACCGGTTAAAAAGGAAATGAACTACATTTCAAGGCATGTAGAATTTAATTTTAACTAGGAATACTATAAAAATTCCACTAGTGAACGGGAACCTTGCGCTGGGGACGTATCCAATATTTTCATATTTTCGGACTGAAGTTATGAAAAAGTTATGACCATACAATTGTTACTGTTCTTTTCACCAAGGGCATGCGAAAAATGTTGCCTACAAACAAACAACGCATCACAAAAAATACTATATGGAGAAAAACCTACACTCTGATATTGGATATAAATATAACAAATAATACTAATATTCGATATATTACTAAACAATTATTCCCCCTACTTTAATCGATATTATTACTTTCCTGTTTGAACACGTTATGGTAATTCTAATAATATTGATCTAGAAATATTTCATTATTTATTTGCTCTGCTACGCTCATAAATTTGCCCGGTACTAAAATGTTATTATCTTGATTCTACTTCTATTTTTGCTTGTGGGTTTCGTCATACAACATGCCACGTATTTACGTGTCGTATGTGGACGTACAATTCTATATAAATTTACGATTCCTAAAAGTTCTGTTGATTGTTATTTTAATCGATGGCAACTAGCTACAAATTATCAGCCTTGTTTAAAACTAATAACTTTACATTTAATACAAAATTATTTCACTTTATAAATCAGCTCATCAACGATCTGACCTTATTTTTCCTGTACACAATAATTGTAATTCAGTACAGTCAAGAATGAAAGTTCATGGGCTTATTGTGATCTTTGGGCGGAACGTCGATTGAACTCGGATAAACTCAAAATCTTCTGTCTTGATTTCGTCCATTAGATGACCGTGTTGATATACCTCCTACCGTAATCTTATCTACTGTGAAAATTGCTTTGCAAAGAGTCGTCGTAATAAGTTATTTGGTAGTCTCATAAAAAACTAAAACCGCAAATAAATTATTCCGTGATCACGACCTTCTTTGGCTGTGTGTAGGGTGGTCACCTACTCGCGACTGTCTATATTCAACACAAATTGTTAAATATCGTCTACGAATCTATCCTATCGTACGTTCCTTTCGAACACGAAGTTTATTTATATTTAATTTTCAATTTACAGCACAAATGAACAAGACTTAAATTATTGATCTGTACAACACTTAAGCATGCCAAAATTCATTACATATCACCCACTGCCCTAGAATTGGAACACTAAATCCACTCATAAATGAAAATACTCATACTGTTTTCGTCAAATGCCGCTGGAGAAAATGAGAGATTGAGTATTGCACAACCCCTACAAGTTCACAACCTCGCACCGCCTTCTACAAACATTCTCCATATACAGTATGCGGTGCCATGCCTCTATCTCCCCAAATGAATGATTCATGCTCGCGATCATAGAACATATTGTCTTGTTTACATGTCGGACTGATAATGTCTGTTCTTTGACTGTTCATATTCTTAATGTATTAATTTACAAGCAACTTACAATGTTTAATGCCGCTCTTTCTGTTCAAATAAAACCGGGTTCTTCTGGCTTATCACACGATAAGTGGTTCAAAACAGTAAAAGGTCTTAACTGCAACGTAACAATCATCTCTTCACCAGTTCTATCAACTAAGGACCAACTTGCGCAACTAGGATAAATATCAGAATAAACGTTAAAGAGCACAATTCTAAAATACATGCTTTATAAATACATTCGTTATATTATTTAGTATACGCGTTGTATTATATGCTTTATAAATACTTTCGTTATATTATTTAGTATTACGCAAAATAGTATTTTGCGTAACAAGGGCGCGAAACAGGTGATTCACGAACGAGTCGAGTTTATCGTCCGACGGGAGACGTGCGGGAATCACCACGCGCCAATGTTGCGTATACTATTTTTTAACACGTCAAGGGCAAAAGGCAAAACGTCAAGTAAAGGAATATAAATTAAAAATCGAATAATTGAAATAACTTACTTGTACAAAATTAAATGGATTCCAGTCAGTATTGTAACACTATTGTTTGTAAGTAATAAACATTAACGTCGTCAAGATGAAAGACAATTGCGAATCGTTACAGATGTATCGCGCACGATTCGCGATGTTTCGCACACTGAAAAAAAATAGCTATTTTGCACACGGGAAACAGCATTACAAACCGCGTTTCGCGCATGGAGTGATAAACGAGTATTTGTACTAAGAATAGACACGAGTAAAAGGCTGGCAAAAATTGAAAGGTAGTATTGCGCTCTTTCCTATACATGTAGTCGTTTGACGTGTTAGGACTACTAAACCTTTAAATTCGACCTTTCATGACCAAAATCAAAGGAATATCCGTCTTTGAACAAATCTTAGAATCTACGACAATCAAGAACTTCATTTCAAATACATTTTGCACATTTATCGGAGAAAATAACTCAAAAGGTACAAGAAACCCTCTGTGAACTTTGCTTCGGGCGCCTGAAGATAATAATTACGTGGATTTCAGACGCATCAGCCTGGCAACACCGCCAGCAGCCAACCCCCCCCCCCACCTTTTGCAGGCAACGCCCTCTGAAATGAGCAGCAGGAAGTCTCTCTAATGAAGCCTGCTTTCCTAAATACTTGTATCACTTTCGGCAGCGGAACCGACAAGAAACATAGCTCTGTCTTGAGAGCACCCCCCTCCAGCCCGCTCCACCCTCCCGGTCTGGCTAAGGCTTCCTCTCAAAAGACTTCGCCAAACACTCCGCATTCTTTGTTCCAACTACGAAATAATCATTATTTCTTTGATACCGCTTTAATTAATGTTTTTAATTAAATAAAAACTCGCAATACTTCTTTAATATTTTCGTTACGACGCCATCGCGCTTAATATGCTCATTAATAAGTAGAAAGAATACTACAACCCCTCGCTTCGAACTCCGCAATAAACTGGCAAGAGAAACCTCAGTTATGCGTTCGGAGCTTTCCCTAATCGTGGGAGAGGAGGAACGGGGTGGGGGGGCGGAGCAGGGCGAGCGGGGCCGGGGTGGGGGGCGCAGGGTGCTTTTATCAGAAGCACGTGTCGTGGTAGCGTATTGCTGGCGGGGGCTAGGGGAGGGGAGGGGAGGGGACGTGATAGCGTTTTGTGGTTATCTGGTTCGTTTTGCGAAAATGGAAAAGTAGAAGCAATGGAAGAGCGCGGAATTACAAGGAAGAAGTTGGCGAGAAGGAAGTCCGTGGCCCTTGCAAGGGACAGATGCGATTGGAAAATTTATAAGTCGCGGGGGGAGGCTACGGGGCGCGTGTTAAAAAGGGAGATTTTCCCTCGAAATAAAGGGGAAGAATAATAAAATTAGTCGGTCTCTAAAAAGTGCCGTAATGAGTATGCTCTTATAAAGAAAGTACAGCATTATTGTTATAAAAAAGTTAAAATCTGAGAAGTACACTAGAATTAAAACGATGCACTAATAACTGGGCGGTTATCGAAGAGTTAAAACTCAAAAATTGTCACGAAACTTTTCCAAATATCAAAGTGATAAAAATGCTTAATGTCAAATAATAGTAAACAAATATCGAGAAAACATAATTTCGTTGAAACTGAAGAAATAAATGAGAACAGAAAGAATGAACCAAACAAACAAAATCAGGCGTACATTAATATAAAGAGAGAATAAAGATTTAACTTTAGGACAGTACTCAAATATTATTTCACCGTTACCGAATATTTTAGTATTCTATGCGTGTGCGCCAATAGAATCACTTCTACTGCTACCGCATATAAATTCTTGCATTAACTTTTTTCATTAACAATTCATTGTAGCAATCCTAGTTACCTTACGGTAGCGAACGTTTTCGCGTTTCAATTTGAGACTGTTCAAGCACTGTAGTACGAGCTTACGAGCTAACGCATGGCGAAGCCTTCATAGTCTTGGTGTAGCTGGGGATTCGCAGAGCTTCGAGCGCTGGCGTCTCGCGTTTTCTAGCTACAGGACTCCTCGCGTTTCTCCACCCTTGCTGCTCGTTGCCCCCACATTTCGCCCTTAATCTTTACCCTCCGGCGTCTTCGCCCTCCGCTTCGCAATTTCCCTGCTTTGTGACTTTCATCACGACTTGCGAGGCACGCCTTCCTGATTCCGAGACAGCTAAACCTGTTTCTAATTCCACGAATTCCAATCCTCGGTTTCCAGCCTCAATTCTTTGCTGACCCAAGAATATTCATCTCCTTCCCTCATGCATGGTTTTAGAACCTAAATCACAAAACTGCGATCTACCGTTCTTTTACTTTGTACACGTCTCTGATTACAAATTACCTATTTTCGATCTTCAGATCCCAGATCTTCGATCATTTTTTTTTCTCGATCTCCGATTCTTGTTCTTACAGACTTTTTGCAGATCCTTTGTCTGATCCCCGGTTCTTGGTCCTCATTCCACGCCCCCTCCACATTCCTCTTTCCCCAATTCCCCGTTCGCCGTCTTTCCCGTTCCCCGTCTTCCCCGTTCCCCATCTTCCGCGTTCCCCATCTTCCCAGTTCCCCATCTTCCCAGTTCCCCATCTTCCCAGTTCCCCGTCTCCTGTTCCCCGTCTCCTGTTCCCCCATCTCCTGTTCCCCCTCTCCCGTGCGCCGTCAGCCGTTCCCAGTTCCCACAGACTTACATTTCGGGACTCGATTCTCGAATCTTTATTCTTGTTCCGAGAATCTCGGTTCATATATGCACTCGTTGGTCAGCAAAATGTGGCAGAAGCCACCAATCTCGCTTCCTCAAACTCCAATTAAAAAACCGAAGAAAAAATTAATTTTCAGAAACGAGTACAAAAATCACATTAAAGTACACTGCTGTTTGTGAAAATTGCATCACTCACAAGTAAAGGTCGGAATAACTTAAAAATTGGAAGGGGTAGAATAGTGATTCCGTAATAAGTGATTAAACTTACGTTGGTACGGCGTGTACATTGGCCTAGCAACGCCATTTGTGTAACCGATCACGTTAATGTTACGCAACACTCGGTGTAGATTCATCAAACGACGTAGAAACGTGCAAGAAAGTGCCGGTATGCCTCGTTGACGCCAAAAGACACAAAATCAGCATCTGAGTCTGTTCAACAGACGAGGCAGAATGTTTGGTGTCCGGGAAGAGAGTTTGTCGTACCGTGTCATTGAGGCTTAAACGGGGCGCGCGCTAAGCTGTTAAGCAGCGCGCTGCTACGCCAATGATGCATATGTGGAACCAGTGAGTAGAGGAGGGTCGTTCTCAGCGGCGAGCGAGTACTGAACCACACAATGTGATCACATCGCGTGTTGACTGCTGTCTTGTACGCATGGCCGTAACCGACCGAACGGCGTCGTCCACAGAATATTCTCGACTTTGGAGCACTGCAACGGGTGTGGTAATGTCTGCGTTCACTGTTCGACGCCATCCGCTGAGGTCGGGACAGGTGGCACGCATACCACTACGTCGTATTCCGTTGACCAGAAATCACCAACGCCTCAGACAGCAATTTGTGGTACAACGATGGCCACGAACGTGTTCGACGCTACTATGGTGATCGCAATCTGCCAGCATAGCGGACAAATGCCAACTGTGATGGTTTGCGGCGCTATTGGCTACAATATGCAATATCGCCGCATACGTATTCAGGATAATCTTATCAGCATCTACTACGTTAGTGAGGTTTCAGAGCCCGCGGTACTTCCCCTCCAAGAAGCAACTCCTCGTGCCGTATTCCAGCAGGACAATGCCCGACCTCATGTGGTGAGGAATGTGCAAGCATTCTATGAAAAGCGAAGTGTACCACTGCTTCCCTGGACTGCACATTCGCCTGGCATGTCGCTCATGGAACATGTGTAAGAGATGCTCGGTCGGCAACGTGTTCGTTCTGGTCCTTGTGCAGTCACTGATGAGGCTCTGTGGTCACGCATAGAAACCGCGTGGCAATGGGTTCCCCAACAGCATATCCAGGTTCTTTTCCAATCCACGCCACGATGCGACGCCTAGAGACTCTGGTAGGAACGCTTAGCGGTTTCACACCGTACTAAATAGTCAAAGTGAAAATGCAGGTACTGTTATGTAATTCTAATCGTTTCTGCATTGTGATAGGCCTAATCTGTGGAACAAATTTCATTGTAATAGTATGTGTCCACATTGGTCTTGCAATTTCCACAAACACCAATGTGTGTATCACACTTAATGAAGTATTTTGTATAATAATTCACGTTCAGTAATTTTCTTAGAATAACACTCAATTGACTGATTCCCTTATGGTTAATTGAAACACTATTGTTAATATTATATACTAATTTAAAACGTGTTTTATTAAATATCAGTGTCAAAATATGTAAAGGAAGTACACCCTTGCCTTTAACAAGATGTTTCTTAGAAATAGGACCATTATAATAAAATGCAACTTCCGTGATAATATCTTAAGAAAATAATATTAGAAGTTCATGCAGTTTAAAATTATAATTTTAGTAGTTTGAGAGGTTCTAAAGGTTCTTAACCACGCGTATCATTGAAGACCACACGGGTAAAAGACGATTTTGCATAGGACCACGTAGAATCTCAGCCATAAATGTTTGCTTCTGCCACTTATTCACAGAAATTTACAATTTTCTTTGCACTTACATTACACTTTCATTACTGAAGCCAGATATTCTTTTAATACAATATATTTTTCAATATTGGCCTTTAAATTGTCATAGAGATATAGAAAACGGGGTATGGTGGTGTAAGCATAAAAAGTATTCGATCATTCTTCATACAACAATCTAAAACAGAAAGTAATAAAACTGTTAGAATAAAGTTAAATGAAATAAATATGAAATGAGTTTATGAGATGTAATATCAGAATTGAAATAATTACGGTTCAAAAAGGAAAGCGAGTGCATGATTTATTAAGAGGTCCATGAATTTAGGACTTCGAATACCGAAGTACTCGTACATATCACCGGACCGAAGTATGGTGAAGATTTTATATAATCAAGATGAAAAAGTTTGATGTTATCACGTATGAAGTGAAATTTTGTTCATCAAGCTAATGGCTTCGAGTCAGAATCTCAGTGTAAGCGCCGTGTTTCGAAGCAGATCATTTATTGCATCAAACAACCTCCACTGTAAACGTGGACATTTAGTATCAATTGATACGCTGTGATACGCCCCTCTTCGGAAATTACAACATAAATTTCTAATCTCCAGAAACCTATCATTTGAACACAGGGTCGGATGTAATCAACAGATTGATTGGGATTACTCAGTCTTGCAATCGAGAAACGTCATAACATGCAGTTTAGACTAAATAACAGAGGCGTACACATATAATTGAAATGGAAAATAAAGGACAGAAAATCTGTAGGAATATACATTCATGTGTATACGTTTTTAGCTAGCTTTCACTTTAGCCCTTTTTGACTTACATTTTAATAAGCTTTTTATTGTTGTATATTGTGATTTTTATTGAATGTGTAATATGTTTCTGGTCGTAACTATTCTTCGATCGTTGGTTAGGGAATATTCAATCATGTAAATAATTATTTGCCCTTAACAAGGAATTACCTGCGCGAAATAGAAGAGAGAAAACGATGAAGGTGAATCAAAGTATAAATGGATGCAATCATAACTATACGAGCCACTAGTAAATACTTTTCTTATGAAGGTCGTTTTCTACTACATGTGTTAACTAACATTGAAACTTTGACACTCATACTTAGGGTATGTCTCATTGAATTTCTGATCTGAATTATTTTGGATCATGAATGATCAACAAACTTAACATCCACGATAATCACATTTGATGTCGATGAAATTGCAGGAACATGGTGTATCCTTCCTGATTAGCGGAGATAGTGACAATGTAATTGAATCGGATATACTGGAAATGTGTTAATCCAGCAGCCCGTGGCTGCCACACAGATTCATGCGACTGTTGATTCATGGACAAACAAGGTAAATATCCTCATCGATTTTCAACTAATGCGCCGTCCTTTCGACAATTCACAGTTATAGGATACAAAAAGCAGGAATCATAACATACAGTATTTGGCATTCCCATGCGGTAATGCTGAGTTTCGTTAAGTAATTTTTAAACATTTGGCTACAATTCATATAATACATAACATATTTTCTCTAGGACCATTTAATAATATATTGCTGTACATTTAATCGATTAATGACATCGATTACACAATCCCGTGGGCTCCAGATCGGAATCCACGACCTGTCAACCAATCAAGAATTTTTGGACTACACGGGAATAATTGCATTCTCTTTCCAATTCGCGCTTCTTTTAACCGCGGTAGACAAGTAAATAATTTTGCATTCTTATAGATGTAACCTAGACATTGCTGTACTCTTATTTCTCGTTACATTTCGATATGATCACTCAGTAGAAAATGAATCTTGAAGCCAGCGACAGTGCCAATGAAATTTGTACTCCACCTGAAATTCAAGAAATAGCGAATTCTGCAACTTTACAATTATTGCCAGAAAGTTCAAGGAAGTATTATGAACACAAATTTATGAAATGGAAAAAGGTTAATAGGATGAATTATTTCAGTGAGGACGTTTCCTTGGCTAAATTGACTAAATTCTAGTTTATGAAAGATTTACTCAATGTTAGAAGCACGTTGTACACACACCGTTTCATGTAGGCAACTTATGTATTTGAGTTTCAAATACAAGAGAATGTGTTTAAAATTTATTCTGAATATTTCAAGGTCGTATAGAAAGTATAGTCTTCTAATCGCATATAATAGCAATCATTTATTAGTAGAAATTACGACACTTGCTCCTACGTCCTCGCCCGTGTGGTAAACCCATGAATAATAGATATCATTAAGCGCTCGTTAAAGAATATACTTATATTATGTGAAATATGAATCGAATGCACAGGAATAATTGCGTTTATTATGGATAGTTTATATAAAAACTAACAACAGTTATAAAATACCTGAAACGTTTCATGAACTGATTTTTTTAGTATTGCCGCTCGATTTTTATTATCATTCAAAAGAGTTACATTTTCTAATGTTAAAACTATTTACAATGGAATAAAAGTGACAAGAAAGAATTTATTTCACATCTCCTGTAATAGGAACAGCAAGAAATAGTACCTCTTCATGAAAATTGAACGAGAAGTGTCTCAAGTAACTTTATAAAGACCGGCATTTTCCATTTTGTCTTACCTAAAATGAACGTTATGTTTTATTTTGATACACGGTATTCATTTCTTAATAAGAATTTAAAAATAAAATATTTAATGATTTTCTCACTAATTACATTGTAAAATGGACAAATTAACAAATGCACCTACTACTAAAATATTTTAATATATAACATTAATAAAATTTCTAAGTTATAAATTACTAACCGGGAAAAATATTATAGAACTTGACGAAAAATAGAAAATGGAAGTATGTGACAATATCACTGCATGATCTGGAACTGTCGAACATAATAGTCAAAATGACACATCACTGTCATTCAAGGAATATCTAATATTGTTTCAACTCAATGACAATAACAGGATTGCGCATTAGAACACAAAGTCACAAAGTTCATGGAATAAAAGCATTTACAAAGAGCCAGTTTTTTGTTATAACTCAGACCCAATTTGTATTACAATGTATATTGCATTATGTGTCATTTTGATGTAATAGTGTTAAGAGCCCTCTAGTGCTAAGAACATCTAAAACCGAAACTACATTAAAATATTAATTTATTTTTTACGGAATTTAAGTCTACCAATCATTGTTGAGTTTTTAGAATTACTTGCCAGAACACAGCAATTGACGAACAACACTCAATGAAAGAAAATTTGCCAATTATTCGATGTCCATTACCATAGTTCACGTTCCTAACTTGGCTTGATTCTAAACTTTGTGTCTAGAACAATTACAAAACCAGGGAAAAAATTGACGACTATTTTGAATTCCAAATTGCAAAGTGTTACATAGAATGAGTTTTAGTTATTTTTATCTCGTACTGTCGCGCAGGTAGCCCACACAGTCCGCAATTAAGAATAAATCCAGAAGAAAGCGTTCCTGTGGCCACACCCCCTTACATTTTGCTTGTCACAGCCGTCGTTTCATCCTACAGTGGGTCCAAATGACATCAAAATTCGCAATAAAATTCGTCTCAAATTGCATCGAGCAGTCACTTAACCAAACATTTAGATATACTAATGAAAATATAGTTAAAAATTAATTAACTTAAAATTATTACAACTTTTTTATGCCTTTAGTTAATGTTCTTGCCACCATTGTATGCACATTTTTTGAATAATTAACAAAATATACATTAACTGTTGGAAAAATAATAAAAATATATTTTTAAACTGAAAACAATAACCTAAAATATACGAAATCAAAATACAGAAGGACGAGCGCACTTCGCACCCTCTCAGGCAACACAGAGAAAGGACGAGGAGAGATGCAACTACTACTGTGCTCAGCTGGATTTCGACCACTGTGGTCTGGTTTGCATCGAGGAAGACAACTATGACTCAAGTCTTGAAATTATCTGAAAGTTTTCTTAACCTAATTGCAAGCTTGGAAAATATTCAAAAAAATATAATTTCAAAATATTCAAAATACACAGAATACTGATCGAAAAAAAAGTGATAATTCAAAAGAAAAGCGTTGTAATATGTGATACTAGGAGAATGTCAAACAGCACATCCACACGCTGAAAATGAAATGCCTTACGCTGGACTCGAACCAGCAGTCATCCGCGTTGCGTACACGGAGGTTACTTCGCCAAAAAAGATGAGGGATTATTCTCACAATTCCTTATTTAAGACCCCGAAACACCTACCCCTGATGAAGAGATTGTAATTGTACTCTATGATATCCAATCGTGTAGCACCAACAGTTTTATAGTTTTAACCAAATTGAGATTACACAACCTTGAGGGCGGAAATAACATCAATGCATATAATCTGATTTTAGGCGAAGTCGGCTACACAATTCTCATGCTTTTTAAATATAAATAACACGACATGACTTTGTTAAATAAATGTTTAAAAATGACACGGCTAATTTTAATGCCCAAGAAAATTTAGATGGTTATGTAATTCCCTTCCTTACAAGCTCTCATGCAAATCAAAAACATTTGTTTTTCTTTTAATCTGAAGGCTCGGCTCTAAATGGAGGTATGTCGCATTTTTGTCAAAGTTAAGATAATATTTAAGGAGTCGCCTACCGATTATTATAATTAGAGGATGAATTGTGAAGCTGAGGTAAGAAGTGACACTCAAACACTATTTTTTATTTCCTTTCAGAGAAATCTTATTTCTCAGAATGAATTCGCTGAGGCAGGGAACATCACGTGAACATTGTTCAACCTGTCAACAACGTTTGACAGGTTCCTATATTTAAAACACGAATATTTCATTAGTATATTTACCTTTTGCCGTGCATTTGGAAACCGTGTGCGTGAGAACAATGAATAGACGACAGGTTCCTACCTTTTGAAACATGCATATATTCATTAGTATACAGTGTGTTCGAGGAGCAAATGTCGAAACTTCGCAAATAAGCTCTTAGGGCAATTTTAAGCATACTTCATCTAATAAACCATGTTGATATTCCAAATGGTTGAGCCGCAATAAGCACTCAAACGTGGGTTTGAAAAATTTCTTTCTAGGCAAAAATTAGCATTGCAGAAGAGTATAAACCCTTCAGAGATATGTAAATCATTAATTATTTACAAAAGAAATGAATATATTTGTTCAGAAAGACAAATTAAGCGAGAAATAAAAAAGTAATGTAAACTGAACGCATTTTTATTTGAGTTAATGTTTCTTTCTAAACAAAAATATATTTATTTGTTTTATAAATAACAAACAATTTATATGCTTCCGGAGTGTTTCTATGTTTCTACAATGCAAATTGTTGCCCAGGAAACATTTTTTCAACCCAACATTTGAGTGCTTTTTGCGGATCAACCATTCGGAATATCCACGTACTTTACTATTACCAAGTACGCTTAAAGTTGCCGTAAGAGCTCATTTGCGAAGTTTTGACGTTTCCTCTCCGGATATTCTGTATATGCGTGTATATATATATATATATATATATATATATAT
>BOPP01000102.1:2888001-2928776 GCA_017312745.1 Gryllus bimaculatus
GGTGGGGAGGGGGTGGCGCGTGAGTAGGGTGGGGTCGGCATGGGGATGAATGGTTGAATGAAGAGGCGTGGCGAGGGGTTGAGGAAGGTGACGAATGGATGGTGAAGAGGGTGACAAGAGGCAGCGAGGGGGGTCGCGAGGTATGTGGCGAAAGGGTGACGAGGGGTTGGCGAGGGGTGGAGAATGTGTGGCAATGGGGTGCAAGTGGGGGAGAGGGAGAGGCGAGAGAATATGTGATGAGGCGAGACCTGGTGATGAGATGGGAAAAGAAGGGATATGGGTGGCGAAAGGGAAGGAGATGGAAGGGAGAGAAGGCGGTGAAGGTCTCTCGGAGAATGAGGACTCAGTGGCGGGAAGAGCTGGGATCAAGCTGCATCTAGGACGCGAATGGAATGGAGTTAAAGAAGGTTTAAGAAAGGGAAGCAAAACAAAAGGTGTAGGTGGGAATGGGGGGCGTTAAAGTGGATCTTGATTTTTGCAAGGTTGGAGTTTTTACAATCTCCCTCACTATATTTATAATATAACAAAATTGAACTTAACCCGTCAGACCGATTATTAGTAACATACGGTACAAGAGAGTGAAATAAGATTGTACTCACAAGTGTAAAGTGTGGTCCCTAATTCTAATAAAACGACTCGTTTAATTGTCGGACAGGTCACCTTCCAAACTCTTCGGTTGGTTCCGCGCGGTAGCACGGTTTAATATTATATTAGCATTGTCCAAGATTTTTTATCTTAATATTTGAGAGAGAGAGAGAGAGAGAGAGAGAGAGAGACAGAGAGAGAGAGAGACAGAGAGAGAGAAAGAGAGAGAGAGAGAGAGAGAAAGAGAGAGAGAGAAAGAGAGAAATCGAAGAAATTCTAACCTTGCCCAAATGATAACGCCAGTATCCATAACAAGCTTTCATGAGTGCCGTGAGCACAGGAGGGAGCGATGAAAGAAGGGTTGAAGAAGAACTGTAGTTAATTATTAGATATGGGAAAGTATGACGGAAAACGATGTAGACAGGATACGACTGAGATGAAAGCAAAAAACACCGGTTGGAGGCGAGGGGACACGAATATTTAAAATAGAAAGGTACAGGAAAGTTATCGAAGTTTGAGAAGTGTGTGAAGGCAGGCAAAGTAAGGCAGGAGCGAAGAAGGCGAGAGGAAGAGGAGGATATGGAATCACAGACCAAGTTGAAGTGGAAGATGGAAGGGAGGAATACAGACGACGACGAACTCAAAGAACAGTCTATTGATTGTTGCGTCAGATGTGCGGTTGAATAAGTGAAAGAAATGACAACTGTTTTACGCGGAGCATTGAGAATACGAAACCAGAGCCTAAGACAAAGGCAGAAAAAGTGAGGGATCGAGTCACATGTGGAGTAAAAAAATGTATGTAGTTTGGGGGTGGGGAATTAAATAAGGAGTATCAATTTCTAGAGTGATTGTAAAGACGTGAGAAATTGTTTAATGTAGGACTAAAAGTAGACGAGTGCAGGTGATGCGTGTAGAGAAAACGAGAGTGGAGGAAGTAAAGTTACAAAACTCAGAGAAAAGAAGTAGGTAAAATGAGTGAAGCAGATATGATGAAAGAGCAATACGAGTAGAAGACAAAAAGGTAGCCTTAGTAGAAGGTCGTAGTAGCAACCATAAGTGAGAAAACTACGGTATATGAGAAGGTACGAAATATTCTGCACAAGTAGTAATGAAGTCAGGGAATTGCGATTTCGATATATATCAGGTATGGAAAGAGTTGTCTTTAAAAAATAAAGAACAATAATGAGAAAAAAGTAAGAATGGGGTGAAAGGAAACTACGTGAAAAACAGTCTTTAAACGGAGAAAGACATTTACACTCATGTACACCTAAATGTTATAAGTTTTAAAAGGACCACTCACAATAAGGGAATTTAGCAAAATTGTCCTAAAACATTCCTAAAAATTGATTCATTCAGTTCCGTTTAAAATTAAATATTGGATCAATTTAATTACGTCCCGTTAACTTCTTCACGAGCAATCTACAAATAAATATTGACATAAAGCCAAGTTACAAAAAAAAATATAATAAGCATTTATTCAAAAATAGCTGGCCATGTACGCAAAAACGTGCCATACATTTCATGAAAGGACAAACGTAAACCTGCACGTCCGGCACTGAAGCACAAAGGCCTCATCGTAACCACCCCTCAATAATATAAATCGCATAACGTTATCTTGAGTGTCGTCGCTGGAGGAGATGCGTCTTTCGCAAAGCGCCTGCTCAGCGCCTGCGACGCCGCCTCCGGCTCTTGCTGCGGCGCCGCCGCCGCCGACGACGACCGCGGTCGCGAAACCCGGCTGTCCTCCGCGGGCGCCGCCCCATCGCCATCTTCCGGAGGACAGACACACCCATCAGGCACGTACGTCACTCCGATTGGTCGAATAATTGTTTGTTGGTGATTCAGGGCGCGGCAAATGCTAATGTCATTAGTCACGTAAGTGTTGGGTATGTTATTTCCGAGGGAGGTGGAGTTCTTCCCAAGCTCAATAGCGAGATCAAGCGCCGATCTATTGTCAGCTAGCGGGATTTTCCCAAGCTAGGTATCTCCCACCAGCAGGGCACTGCCCCGGCAGGGACAAGCTCTAAGTTTCCGACTGATCTCCCGATTCGTCTGTGATGTGGTAGAGCAGTGCGTGTTATTGTAAATGTGTGTGTGTAGGGGGTGAGAACAGGACAAGGAAGAGGAAGGTTAGATCGCGCGCAGTCCGGGGCCTGTTTGTTAGGGTACTGCCCCCATTCGCGTGATGTTGATTGGAGAAACCACGGAAAACCATCGATCAGAGCAGCCGGCAGCTAGAAGTCTCCTCCAGATAACGACTGAATTCGACCTTGTTGGCAAGCTAGTGTCGAAAATCCTGCTATCTTCGGGACTGGCACTTACAATCTTGCGTTCAGAGGGACAGCAGTGACATCAGTTGAAGTCCTGAGCCACCTCTCCCGGTACATCACTGCGATAACTATTGATACAATAGATATTTCTAATCCTAAAAGATATGTAAAGGGTGCTGACCTTTCAGAGACCTCTTAAGTGTAGGTATCTAAAAGATCAGCGTGTTATAGATATCCTTTAGGCATAAAAATGAAAATCGTATCGATAGAATCGGAGCTCTGAGATTTCTGCCGAAAAATTTACATATTTTTTTACTCAAAGGTCATTCAAACGAATGAAAAGGTTAAGAATACGTGCCTTTGGGAACCGCCCATAGTTTGCGTAAAATATTGAAGAGACACCCACATACACGAGATATCCTTAGGAAGATGCAACTGTGACCAGGTGGTGAAATGTAAGTTTTGACAATTACTTGGGAATTTATTTCCCGTTTCACAAGTGCGAACAACCGTTACAACCGCACAACTTCAACTATGAGAAACAAATAATGTTTCACTGTTTAAAGAATTGCCCCAGTTGAGAATCGAGCCCGATCTTCCAAAATACGAACAGTTGTCTAACTACTTGAATTACGGGAAGAGTTAACTCTCTGAAACGTCTTTACGAGTTAGGAGTTGAAGATGTCTCTGTAGCTCAAGGGGTTAGAGAAACAGTGTTTACCGAGAGATCGGGGTTTGATTCCAGGCTGGGATGTCAGTTCTTTAAACGTCAATACCATTTCTAGAAATTACATCACGCTTAGCAGCTTCGAAATTGCAACGGTAGTTGACAATTGTGAAACCGGAAACCTATTCCCACGCAATTGTTAAAATTCCAACTGGGACCAAGTTCTAATATGTATAATAATACATAATTATAATAATAATAAAATGTAATTATTATTATTATTATTATTATTATTATTATTATAACAAAATCTTTACCGATTCGATGACCGAGATTACTAAGACAGTAGTGCAGTAGCGGTCTAGAAGCAAAGGATTGCTTCCCGCCAAAGCATGGTTCGAGTCCCGCCTCTGGTGTGTGTGTGTGTGTGTGTGTGTGTAATTCATCGATCTTGATCACCACCATTTCATCTCATTTCCCAGGGCTAACAACCCTGCGGTACAAAAACTGAATCAATATTAAATCGGCGATTCCCCTCATAGAAAAAGTAACGTGCACCTAACCCGATCATTAAGTGTAAACCCTGATGGGAAGCACGTATCGCGTGGCCAACAACAGTTTGCCACTGGGGGTCTGTTGCGCGCGGTACCTCCGTCTCGAGGAAGCGGTGCGGGCCGCGGCGGCGCACGCGCCCGGCCATCTCGAAGAACGGGCGGCGCTCCTCCTCGCTCATCTGCGTCCAGCGGTCCGTGGCGCGCTCCACCGCCTCGGCCGGCGACGCCTCCATCAGCGCGGGCCGCAGCATCGCCAGGAAGTTGACGAAGGCGTTCTTGGACGGCAGCCCCAGACGCGCCAGCCCGCCGCGCCTCCGCCGGACGCCCGCGCCCTGCCCCTGGCTCTGCTCCGGCGCCGAGCCCCCGCCGCCCGCGCCCGCCCCCGCGTCCGCCCCCGCGGGCAGCGACAGCTCAGGCCTACGCAACGCCGTGGGCGGGGTTGGGCCATCACGAACTAGCAATAAATGTACACGTAGGCTTCCCGGACAGCCTAGAAGTAACGAACTAGCAATAGTCGGCGCACACGTTTAGTTACAAATATTGTACTTTCGCTGGCCCAGAGTTGCCCCAGAAGATGTCTGGGACAGTTAGCAAACCAGGGCCCCATTTTTGAGACGAAAGATTCACAACCCTCAATTAACAAACGGCAGTTTCATCTAATTGCAATAGAAATATCTTGTAAATATTTTTATTTATTTTGAATTTAAAAAAATGGGGGCCCAATTAGGCCGGGGTCCCAACTCAGTCGGGGTCCCAATTCAGTCGGGGTCCCAATTCAGTCGGGGTCCGAACGAAGTCAGGGTCCCAAATAAGTCGGGATCTGGAGTGTGGATTCCGGAGTCTGCCCCAGCTGCCCCGTCCTTGTGAACGCCCTGCATTACAGCCACGTCAGACTATGCCATGGCATCTCAGCCTCGTGGCGTTCAGGGGACCTATGGTAAGCGAGACGCAACACCTTATTTGGTATTCTCTCCCTGCGAGGAGCTTTCACATTGTCATCATGCAATATATGAACTGGGCCGTTGAAAATTTACGGAAATGCTTGAAACGTAAACGACGTTTCGGAAACGTAAAGACACAAAATCATTCCAGAACATTCAGAATAAACATAAAGATACTGTGGAAAAAGGCAGTAAAAGTAATATTCATAACAATTTATACGAATATATCACGGTTATATTATATATTTTTATAAATATAAATACAATATTTATCTTAGGTCCATTAAGAAATGAAAAGTACAAAGGTTATGTAATATTTCCTTTAAACCCCTAGGTTAAGCTTCTGGTAATCGGGAGCTTCAGGAATAATCCCATCGCGGAAGCAGTACTGTGTGTTGTGAGAGTGAAGGCGATGAACACTAGGGAACAAATTGTTTTTACACCTCCAGAATGAAAGTACGTTATTTCAAAGGAAACTATCACGCTGATTTCGAAAATCATTATAAAAAGTTTCTATCACACAACGTTAAAAAAATATGAACATATATGAACAAGTAAGAACAAGTTCAAAATGGAATACGCATGTTTGTGCGATAATATGCTGTCATTAATATAGTTTGTTGGTTTTTTCTACAACGTTGGTACTGCACATGACAATGTATTGAGTTTTCCATACATCCGCAACCTATGGTTTGTTATACAGGTGAAACAACACAGGTGAACACCCCATGGTTTGTCCTGATCACAAAAACGTCAGCCAAAGTACAAATAATACTTTGTATTATTTGTACAAAGTATAAATAAAGTTTTGTAAGTTTTTTCCATTGAGGTTTGGGTGCAAATCTTCCACAAACAAAACAGAAGTGATCGGATTGATTCGTACACTTTCGATGTGAAATGATGATTTGTATTTTATCTAACCAATTGAACTCAACAGATCATGTGGCGACTTTCATTTTACAAAACCCACTGAAGTGTAATGTATTAAAGTATTTGAAGCACATGCAAAACAGACACGGCCTTCAAGCGCACTGCGAGTTCATTTCCGTATGACACCGGCTGACTCAGAATCTCCCACCGCAATAGTTGATACTGGTATTCTTTTCAATAAGGTAAGGGGCTAAAATAATTCCTTTGGTGACTGATTCACAATAAAAAAATATACACTTGACGTGTTTTCATTAAGTAAGACCTACTAATACTTCTAAGACCTACTAGTAATTGAGCGTCACTACCAGACGCGAGAAAAAAGACGGCAAACTTCGAATATAGAAGGTAAAAAAAACGAGAGCCCAATTTTGTTGACAACTCATGCAAGTATTATAAATAAACTGAAAACATTTTATTTTTAAATAAATTTTATGCGTATTGATTGTACATATCTTACGGGTGCATTTGAAATGTATTTGCATTCATAGAAAAATACGGTATATAAAAATAACTAAGGTGATATTTTGTTTTTATTGTGATATTCGTAATCTATGTATAGAATTGAGTACGATGCGCACCCTAATTTCCTGGAGGTAAAACTCGTGTTCCCTAGTGGAATTAATAAACCTTTTGTTCCGCAATAACTGTCCACGTGCGTCGGACGAGATGGAATTTTACGTATGATGACCGTAATGACTGTGAATACTACGCATTGGTCTGGGTCTTCATGCAATATTTTTATATGCAATATACGAATTCTTACTAAGCAAATACACACTTTTTTCATTTCCTCGCAACTCTGCATAGATAATTAACTAAAAAACGTCCACAGCTGTTCTGAGCCCTGGATATTAAACCAGGTCCCTCGGGTAGCTATTGATATCCCCACCTGGTGTAACCCTAGCATTAAGTTGCATTAATACACAAAATAAAAGCAGTCCTACCACGATTTTACTGTATGAAGAATCCTAAGGTCTCAACTTCAATGCGATTAAATTCGTGGGTAGTACGTATGTCTATTATTGCCCCATTGCCTGTCATGAATAGTATCTTAAGCATAACTACGCAAACCTCAGAACACATGCGAGGAAACTCAAATTTGTTATTGCGGAGCTATGACAACCCCGTGCATCTCCTACAGTATCGCATGCGACGAAATCAGAGGCGTCTAGTCAATAACCAAACCTTCAACCCTTTTACATAAAAATAAATGTAATACCATAACAAATATTTACAAATATAAATGATGATATATTTCAAGTGGTCCAGTTGTCATTTTTGGCATTCGTTTTGTTTTAACGAAGACCAATGCATGATTTTTTAGAAAATCAGATTGGTGACAGTGAGTTGCTGTTATTCACCATACGATTTTTTAAACTCTTGATTGACGTTGACATTTTACAAATGGTTAATAATTCAACGGTTTACATGCTATTAAAATAATTAAATGAACATTTCCTAAAAGCTGGTCCATTTCTTCGCGAAAGTATTACGCTAAGTAATTAGATAGTAAAATGGAAATATAATTAAATGCAAAGTTAAATTTATTACAATGAAAACACAAAACGGCAAAGATTGTCTTCCAACACATCATAATCTGTTTTCATCAAGAGTCCAGTGGGTATTCGAGTGATTGAAACACTAAATTTAAATACGTGCACAGGTAGAAGATACGAAGATTAATTACATGCATTAATTACAATGATGCATGGATTTCCTCTTTTTTTGGTAAGGTTTATAGTAAGGTTTTCAACTACAATACTTGTCATCCACGTGACAACTGACGACAATAATATGTGTGAAAGACAATTGAAGGGTTGGGAGAAGATACTGCTAATCCACACGTGCGTATTTTTTTTCAGCCAGATGAATAACTGTAAATGTTTATCAATTCAGACGTGGCCTAGTTTATGTATTCCGTTATAGATTGTTACTGCGTTCAAACATTTGCTTTGAACACGAAGGTACAGACTTCCGATCGTAATATTTGTTTCAGGGTAAAATCCTATTATCTTTATTTTGAATTTGTGAGATTAGGGTTTGTATTTTCTTCCCTTGGTCCCGTTAATTAGGAGTTACGATTTGTACGAATACGATACATTTACGAAATGTATATAATGACATTAAACATAAATGCTTAATATTATTATATTTATTATTATTGCAATGTCTTTCATTTAGAATATCATTGTTATTTATCAAAGGGAATTTCAATGATATTCTAAATGAAAAATATTGCAATAATAATAATAATAATAATAATAATAATAATAATAATAATAATAATAATAATAATAATGTCATTTCATGTTTTAAGAATTCAATTCCTGTACGTTATGAAATTAGTGCTTTGCATTTCTATAACTCTCAATCTCAGTTCGTTTGCTATCTGAGTACTGAGCACTTGATCTCCCGAAGAATTAGTCGGTAGAGGCTCCACAAACACTCCCCTCCGAAAAAAATTATAATATTATGATTGGTGACGAACTTTGGTAAACTGTGTTCTAGCTCAGCTTATCGTGCTTTTAACTAATCACAATCACGAACAAAATGGAAGTTAAATGTTGAGGAGAGAGAAATAAAGTAGTTGAGAAGCGAGTACTGTTTCAAAACACATTATAATGTAATTTTACAAGGAAAAATTGGATATATTGAGAATTTACAAGCACAAAATATTATTTTGCCCAAAATAATGTCACCAAGCTCTTTTACTCTGTATAAGCTCACACAAGACATTTTAAAAAAAAAACATATGAATTTAGGAAAGATAGTGCACATCACCTCATTTTTCTTTCATCTTATCATTTCATTACATAGAAATTTGTTTATATAATTCCTTTTTAAAAATAAACGTTTTATATTCATATAAGAGGTATGTAAGAAAATAATATCAAACCTGTCGGACTCCATGCTGTTTGTTTCTTTTGAGAGACTGCAGGAAGCTTCAACCTGCTAACAACCACCAATTTTAACTCGATGTTCTGATATTAAACATTATCAATTAAAACGTTTGATATAATTAAAAACACCTTTGTCGTTTCCATGGATAGATCGCATTTTCGCCAGGTTTTGGGGCGTAATTTACTCGAAAACTACAAATTTAGTTGACATGTCATTCGAGCTGCGTAATTAGAAATGGAGTTATATTGACTTCGTTGCCTAGTTACCAGCAATATTATCGCTAGACGACGACAACTACTAGTCAATGAAAAGCTAGCAAACAATAATTGTCATAACATGTAATTTTTCACAAATGAAATTACTCTTTATGATTCAGCTCTCGATTTCAAATGCTTCATTTGATACTGTCCGTACGTAATTTGCGTTAATTACATTCTTTTCAACTTTGAAGAGTGGTAAAAACAACGTGTTGCGAATAATTTTCAACTGACTATTTTCATCCTTTAGATTGATTTATAGATTAGTGATTCCGGACGCGTCCATTGCTAAATTCATTGGTTACATAAGTGTAGTGCATGTTGTTCTCGTGATGTAGCTGAGATCTTCTTCCGCTGGATGGTGACATCCGACGCCTACCTACAGTCAGCTAGTGGTATTTGTCCAAGCCAGGTATTTCCCACCAGCAGAGCACCGCCCCAGCCGGGATAAGAACTACGTTCCCGACCGGTCTCCCAACATGTGTGGCAGTGCAGTGTATGTAAGCGTGTATGTATGTAAGAGGGTCAGAGTAGAACATGGAAGAGGAAGGAAAGATTGCACGCAGTCCTTGGCCCGTTTGTTAGTAATCTTCGCCAGGTCTCAACTCTTTACAACAGTAACCCTGCAATTTTGTGAATATTCCTAATTTTTATTTAATCCTTCTCTTCGCGGAAATTTAATTTAACTAATTTTCTGACAGCTTTAATCATGATTGTGTGTTTCTTTTGTCTCATTTCAATTATGTCATGCACACGAAACGTGTCATGTTACCAAAGCAGACGTATAAGCGCCCACGTAGACTATAATTGGCAACAATCTAATTATCTGTTTAATTACAACTTTTCGGTCCTCACGCTATTTTTCCCCAATTTGCGAGATTTATGTATGTAACGTGCATAATGAGGTGTCATTAGGAACAAGACTGCAATTTAATCACAATTTAATGCCGGATCATCATAATGTAAGCCGTGAAGGCCTACCAACCGAACTTGCCAAAATGCACAAAATACCATTGTAGATCAATATTCAACACTCGCATGACTAACAGCAATTTTCTAAATCAGATCGGTGTCGACGATTTAAGTAACGAGTTTCAATTTTATGTTCTCCAGGTGACACGACAAAGAAGAAAATGGACACCTTAAAGAAGACGCAGGTACAGTATCAAGAGTTCTTCGAGGTTAATTTTGTATGACATATCTTATTTCGTACGATTACTATCAGAGGTACTGTTTGTATTTTAGTAACTATGATTTTTTTTAATTCACCAACGTTTCGTAATTATTGATATATTTTCCTACTTTCCTATTAATCTAACATAACAGAAAAGCTTTAACCTTTCTAATCCTCATCAAACAAATGTCACTTCTTCAGAGCAGAAGTGCAAAGATGGATCAAGGGGAATAGTTAAAACAAAAAAAATAACAAAAGTACTGAAGAATGAAACGAAAAAATCGTAAATACGAATAGGCCATAACTAATCAGACCAACAAAAAAATGAAGCTACTAAAAAGCACGAGAAGAATTACAGAGAAGGGGCAGTCGAAAAACTCAAGAAGTTGCAAGTTGGGGGGGGGGGAGACTGACGGACGAGGCAAGGGAGGATCGGAGAGCGAAAGGGCAGAGCCGGCACAAAGGTGTGTGTGGGAGGGAAGGGACGGAGGGCGAGATCACCCGAGAGGCCTAGGCCGAACTCGATCTCATCAAAATTGCAGGACGCAGCGTGGCGATAAACACAAGGCGATTGGAGGCGGGTGGCGGGTGGTCGGTGTTGTCAGAAGCGAGGGACAGGAGAAGTGGTAAGAGACCTGAGAGAAAGATAACGCCTTTGCGTAGATAAGAGAAGTTGAAGTGAGGGTGGTGAAAGAAAGGGTGGTGAATATCCTGGTGAAAGTTAGATACATAGTCAAGATATCTTGTTTTTCATGAATGGAAGTGAACCTACAAATGTGGACATGATGGAGAAATGTAGTAGCATTGAAATCAAGTAAAATAAAACGAAGATGGAGAAACAGGAGTAGATGGTATAAAAGCGAAGAAAATGGTACAGGCAAAGTGATAAAAATGATAAAATTGTAACATGATCATGATAAATATGCGGTGAAGATGATAATGCATAGGACACTCAGGTTAGCTGAGTAAAGCTGACGGAATCAAATCTATAAGTCGCAAAGCAGCAATAAAAAAGAAAGGATATTACGTGAGTTACAAACTTCCGAAAGTGTTATTAACTGCGTGAGAGTCTTCTAAGAAGTGGCGAGGCAAAAGCGAGTGCAAACACAAATGCGAGTGTAAAAACGAATGCGAGTGTTAGTGCGAAACAGAGGACTTGTGCGAATGCGAAAAAGAGAGCGAATGCAAGGGCAAAGGAGTGGCCGACGGTGAGGGCAAGAGCGAGGGTGGCGGGCAACAGTGGCAGTGGGAACGTAGAGTGCGGCATGGCGAAGGCGAGGCGGCGGCAGAGTTGGCGACGGAATCGGAGAGGAGTCGGGGGTAGCGGCGGCGGCGGTGGCGGCGGCGAGGGACCCGCGCTGGGGTGGGCGACCCTTTCGCCCAATGAAGTGCCCCAGGTGCCGGCAGAGGAGGTGCCCAAAACAACTTCCAGCGAGAAAGGGGAGATAATCGATGAGGTTGAAGTTGGCGCATCGTTGGGGGTGTGGGTGGCGGCGTGGCGAAAATTTGCGAGTTTGTTATGTTTTCTTGGAGTTCCGGATTATATCACAGAAAAAGGGGAGTTTTTAAAGTATTCTTTAACCTGGCGTCAACAAATATTAATTAAAAAGCTCTATGGACGTGTTACGTGTGAATCGTTTGCAATATATTACGTCCAAATTGGTGGTATATCAAGTTCTGTTACTCTTTGCTATTTCGCCAAACAAACAGAGGGAATTCTCAAAGGGTAACCAATCAGATTGCAAAATGTCGCAATGATTGATCAGTAATTCCGGACGCTTCTAACGCTAAGTTCGTTAGTTCCGTAAGCGCAGTGCATGTTTGTTTTTATCACGCGAGATGGCGCTGATCTTCCCTCGCTGGCTAGTGAGATCCGACGCCGACCTACGTTAGCTTGGTTGGTTTTCCTAATCCAGGTCTCTCCCATACGATTGAGTACCGCCCCAGCTGGTACAAGCTCTTCGCTCTCGACTGCTCTCCTAAGATGTGTGGAAGCGCAGAGCACGAAAGTGTAAGTTTAGGTAAGTAAAGGGAGAGGATAAAACAAGGATGATGAAGGAAATATCATGGCTCATTTGGTTGCCCATTTTGGCTGCTGCGGCATTCGCCTGGTACTGATAGGAGAAACCATACGCGAAACCACGGTACTGGTCAGAACAGCCGGCCGCTAGAATTCTCTTCCAGATGGCGACAGTCGAAAATCCTGCCACCGCTGGGACTCGAACCGTAGAACCTCCCGCTCAGAGCCACTGCAGTGACATCAGTTGATTCCCTGAGCCACCTGCCGGTCCAAAAGTTCATAAGATTCCTAATCTTAAATCTTTTTACTTTCAATATAATTAATACGTCAATGCCATCTGTTGAGGGCGGTCCAAAATGCGCCAAGTCATACGTCAATGGCCACTATTACTCGAGACTTGCGAGAACTCGAGAGAAATTGCGTCCACCCCACGAATTCACTACAATACTTTGCTATGCCTTAGCGACCTAGGGGCGACAAAACTTTTTTAATGGTAAATGTAGATAGCAAAACACACTTCTTTCTAATTTCATAAAACAACAAATAAAAATATTCGTTGGGAATATGCAGACCTTTCTTTGGAAAATATAATATGAACATCCTTCGTTATTAAACTAATAAATCAAATATTATACATATACGCTTCCTTGAGATATTTAAAGGGCGATATTTACATATTTAAACACACACCTAAAATTGTTTTATCATCTACATCATATGCAATAAAAGAGAAAAAATGTTTATTCCCTCGTAACCACTCGCCCAACTATATAGTAAAAGCAATTTTGCAAAACATTTACAAAAATTAATTATAGTACGCTGAGAATTTCAATACTTAGAACTACATTAAAAACTTCAAACTTTGTATGATATTATTATTATTATTATTATTATTATTATTATTATTATTATTATTATTACTATTCTACTATATATTTCAAGTACAATCTTTAATAAAATATTCTCCCCATTTTAGTTTATCAAAAGGCAAATTATTTCAATGCTCGGGTAAAAAGGCGGGAATGAATAAACTCCTGCTCGTTACGTTCGCATAGAACGTAAAATTAATGAATTCGGTTTTATCCAGGACGAGACATCATTACATCGCAATATGTTGGCCAATCAGAGAGGGAAAATATTATGTGACATCGAAATAGAAAATAATTGTATGGAAATAAAAATAGCAAAAATGGTAGCGCAATATTGGATATTTCGGAGCCATACCACACGGCCAACTGAACTGCATGTTTGCTCTGATTCACACCCTCATCGCAACCACTACTGCAACACACATTATTCGAAACGATACCAGGCTATTCATATAACGTACGTGACATTTCGTTATGTTCAACCGAGTTCGCTACATTCAAAAACCTGCAATTACAAGTATTATTCCCAGTGGGTTGTTCAAATACGCAAACTCTGTGAAAGCCTTCGGATGACCGGGAACAGTATCACCAGCTAACACGAAAAAAAATTCCGTAGTCATTTTCGCAGCTTTCACATAAATACACTCGCCGCTTTCCACCATTATGGATACTCAGTTGTCCGCTAGTTTTCTAATGGTATAGAGGCAGCTAAACGCACCGTCTCCGCAGTTTACGAGCATTGAATTCATTCCAGCCAACTGTGCCACAAATGCGAATGTTGCACTTCGAAACTTCAAAAGCTTTTATTCTTCAGCGGCGAGTTATGATTTCTACCTCAAAATACAGGTTAGAGCTCATCGGAGGCGGGAACAAAATATCGAAGTGAAATCGACAGAACTTTTACGTTTTGTACATTCAAATCTGGTAGTAAATAGTCATAACTAGCTAAATGGGGCGCTGCCAACACTGTAAACTGTTTAAAAGTATTTTCATGTGCCTAAAATTTCTGAAAGTCATGTTTGTTCAAATAATATCTTACAGTATCTAGCATTGGACTTATCAGCAAATCGAAGAAGCTGACAATGTTATACTCAAATATTCACAACACCCAAAGTCCTTGCATGTTACCTCCATATGAGATATGAACTGGCCATATTGCAATTTCAAAATTGTAATCACCGTAAAAAATATTTGGCGGTATGGATGATGCGAAATGATTAGAATCTATTAATCGTTTTGTAGACGAATCTATATAAGTATTATAAAGCGAGTGTTTGGTATGTTTATGTGAATAAGGTGTTAGACAAGTTTAATAAAAATAAGCTGTTAGTGTCATTCATTTGAAAATCGATATGCATGCTTAAGAAATTGAATAAGAAAAGTCGTTTAATCTTCAGTTTGCGGATGTGCTTTTTTATGTCATTACTCGTCATTTTCTCCGTCTTTACTTGAAGTACTTCCAATACAATGTTTCAAAGGAATAGTGTACGTAAATTTTTGCAAAATTATTGTTAAAAATACTTCACTTCTTATGAATAAAATTAAAAGCAGCTTCGCTATAGACAGCCTTGCGATTCACTTGTTTGACATAATAGACATTTTAAGTGATTATTCGTTTCAAATCGAATTTTACATAAACAAATATTCTTCCTTGACATTAATTACGACTATACTTCGTCCGTTTATATTGTTTATTCCATCAATTCAATTTAAAATTACACACACACGTTCAACAGTTGTATTGCTATAAAGGTACTAAAAATCCAAATCTATAGATAATATTTCAGTTAACCAATATCAGAATACTTGCAAGAAAAATAATTCTAGAATGAACACTCATATTTGCCTCGTTTTGCTTCCAAGCGGAAGTAAAGAAAATTTTATAGATAAACATATTTATATTTTACATTAATAAACAAACATTCTTACAATAGAGGAAGAAATAAATGAACGACTTGTGACTGAAAATAAGAGAATGTGAAGCACTGTATTTATTCAAATTTTATTCTTAAAATAAATTGGTGTACACTGCACAAATTATTTCACTACTATACTTTATATTTCGATTCTTCGATTAATATTATTTTTTACTCATTGCATCTTTTAGATTGCGTACGAATTACTTCATTATAGCAATAGCTTACACTTTAAATAACTGACAGGGACAGACTTATGTACTAATCAATTTCTCTTATTTGGACGAAATAAAGAACATATTTCTTTTTTAATTCTAAAATCAGGCCAACCGTCATGAAGCATCGAGTACTAAGAGGCATTAACACAATTTGTAGTCTTCTTACGTGCCGAGCTTGAGTGACAGGCGGGAGATGAGACGACAAAGAAAACAAATCGGCGCAACAACCCAAAACACTGCGATAACACAACAGTTCGGTAAAACCGGTGAACCAAACCCCAGCGCTCAGGAGGCGAAGCAAATTGTGTTGTTTTACGCGGTTCTCCGCTCGTGTCACCAGGAGCTGCTGGGGAGGCTGAAGAGAGGCACAATCCAACGCGGAGAAGTTAAGCGAAGGCTTTTTGTGGGCGTCATTTCTCCGTTTGCGAGGCCGCCTCCGCCTGCGCCTCCGCCCCGGCTTTCACCGTCGCCGCGCCCTCGCAGCCTCCACTGCTGCCTCCGGAGCCGCAGCCACCACCCACGCCGCGCCACCCGCACAAGCCCCCGTCCCATTGCTATCCTCTAACCCATCTCATATTCCGCTGGGCTTCCCTGCCAGCCTCCCCCACCATCTCTCCTCTGGTCTCCGCTACACGCCCCCTCATCCTCGCTATGGTCCCCTTATCATCGCCCCGTCACTCTTATCACAGTCCCCAACCCCGCCGACCTTCACCGTCGTCCAGTGACCACCGCCGCCGTCACCACCGACCCCGTCACCATCGCACCGTCAATACCGTCCCGTCATCTCCGACCCGTCATCTCCGACCCGTCATCTCCGACCCGTCATCTCCGACCCGTCATCTCGGACCGTCATCTCCGACCCGGTGTCTCCGACGTGTCTCGCGATCTGACCGCGTCATCAGGGACCGTATATCCGACCCGTCATCTCGACCCGTCATCTCGCGACCGTCATCTCCGACCCGTCATTCGACCCGTCATTCCGACCCGTAATTCCGACCGTCTATCTCCGGACCGTCTCTCCGGAACGCGTCATCATTCCGACCTCATCCGCGGACCCGTCATCCGACCCGTCATCCGACCCGTATGCCCGCGTCATCCGACCGTTCCTCGAGTCATACAGACCGTCCATCACCGACCCGTCAGTACGACCGTCTCAACCGAGCCGTATCACGGACCCGTATCACGTGGACGTCATTCCTGACCCTATCGACCCGTATCCCGGACCGTCATCACGGACCCGGTCTCAGTCAATCACTTCCTACCTATTCATTATTGCTCCCTCCTGCGCCACCCGTGCGACGCTCGGCCGCTTGCGTTTCTCGCCGCTGCTCTGTCCCCTCGCCGGGCAGCCACCACGCCACCTCGGTGCGGACGCGCAACGCCCCGCGAGCCAGAAAACTTTACTTTTATGTTCAAACACTCGCTCGGCGAGCGCTCTCATTACGGTGCGCGGAGGGGGCTCGCCGCCGGTTCCGGCCTGCCGCCCCCGTCACTCGTGCTCACCCTCCTCCTCCCCTCCCGCGGCGCGGACGAACGCTCTCGCCGTTTCCTTGGCGCCGCCCCGCCTCCCGCCGCCAGAGCCCCTGTTGCTTTTGCCTTGGCTCACAGTGCCGTCGCTATTGTCATGGCCTTCACACTGTGCTCGACGTTCTTGCGGTAACCGTCGATTTCTTTGCCTTCAGTTCTTACTGTCCTCTACACGCCGCTTACCGAGTCGTCGCTCTGCAGCCATCCATCGTCGTTATAACCCATCAATCTGGTCCTGCTTGGTTTCCTATTCAGCAACAATTTCTGTTATTACAGCCTTTGTACTTTTTCCAACACCCTCTTTGCATTCCATTCCTCACTGTCCCTTTCCAAATGCCTACCCCCTTGTGTCAACATAGCCACCGCTGTCTTTATTGCGTGCTTATGCATTCCTCACTGCGTTTGCCGTCTTCATTGCTCACGCCGTCCTAGTTTCTTCCATTATCTTCTGGTCATGCCGTAATTACTTTCCCTGACGATCTCAATACATTCGCAGTCTCGACTGCCTCAATACTCATGTTGTCAGTCCCTCATCACAGTCTGTCAGACCCCACAGTTTCCTCACCCACGGAAATTGAGTTTTGTGTCTCTTTCCTTTGTTCCTCCGTTTCTATCCCTTCTTGCGTTATATCTATTTTCTCTCACCACTACCTTCCCAATCAGACATTCAAACACGTGCAGAGTTTTCACTATTTATGTCTTTCCCGCATCTTTCTGTTTGCGCCATGACTATAGTCGCCAAAACCCTCATAAGTCTTCATGTTTCATCATTAATAAACTCTCACTTTTTCATTCATTTACTACTCTATGTTTCATTTCCTCTGTTCTACTACTTCTGCTACACCATTTTGTCTGTCCTATGGTTTTATAATCTCTATGGCGCATCACCGCTCCGCATAAAATTTTCACAACACATTTTGAGTGAGTTTTATTTCCCACTCTTACCTTACCTCGTTTTCAATTTCTCTTATTTTCTTCAATCTCCGAAGCAGCTTCCTTACCTTCCTCCTTTTCTGCCCAGTGATGACAGAATCAATGCTGGCCTCACAATTCCACTCACCGTCCTGGAGTAGATTTTGGCATGGTCATAGTCGTAGACGGGACCTACAGCTATGTCAAATGCAACTCTTACTGTCAGTGCTAGAATTTCTCTATTTCCGTCTGCCATCTACTTTCTTCTCCCTTCCGATTTCAAGTTGGTTTCGGAGCCTTCTTAAGTCACTACTGCTCCACCTCTTACCCGCAGCCACCGCCGCTGCCGCCGTGGCTCCCTCTCTTAGAGGGGCTAACCTTATCACGGAGGCGCACAAGTTTGTCGCTGTTTTAAAGCGAAGTGGTAACACGGCAACCCCCTCCGGAGGGTGCCCTTGCATATATATTGCTTCACTCAGGGCTGCCAACACAACTCACTGGAGAGAAAATTCAATTTCGTCCCTGGCGACTTCGACAGGTAACCGCCGAAGATGGCGTAGCGATAAGGATTCGAGGCAAATAACGCTCACGGGTAAATGGGGAGGTGCTGCTTTCTATTTCGACAGCACGTGCTTCTCGTTGACTTCGCTTACGCAGCGCGTGTGCCTTTGATTCGTTTGTAAGGTGAGAGGGTGACGTTTCTCACGTTACATGAAGTCGCTTTTTCAGTATCCTTACACAAACTCAATTCGTCTCATGAAAACCGATACAATTACAAGTCAAGTTCATGAACGTTTCTAAAATACAATTTTAGCATTAATAATAATACAATACAGTTTTAGTACTAAGGTGCATATCAAGATTCGTAAACAGGTAATTTATATTAGATATAGATGGTACAAAAAAAAAGAAACGGCCTATTTACGAATATTGTGAAGCAACCACTCATTTTGCAAAATTGATGGAAAGGTTTTAGTACTGAAAAATATAAATTACTTTTAAACAGTGGCACTGCAAATCCACATATGAACCATAACAGATATAAATGTTAATAACAAGCTTGAACTGTACCTAAGAAACAATTAAAGTGCACTAATATTATTTTGAAGTGATGTGCGATGAACTAAATAAAATACTTTGATTACCAACGTATTTTTCAGTAAAACAATCCAACATATCCAGTCCTATTTCTCTTCACACTTTTAATTAAAAGTTACATTCAAAATTCTGTTCAAAATGAAAAAAATAAAAATTACTTTCGTGTTTTACTACGTTTATTATCGTTGCGAGGAAAACCTTGCATCCACAAATTGTTTTGAAATACGATAATTTTTTACAGAAAACTTATGAAGCATGAAAAGGTTAGGACATTGACCTCCCCCTAGACGTACCATTTCAACCGTCGCGATGCAGAATTCAAAATAGAGCGTCGACGCGCGTTCTAACAGAATCTACCCCGAGGCCCTCGCGTCTCCGTATTTCCTGCAGTCTCATTTCCTCCCAACGAAGCTGCAATAGCCGTCTTTCTCAGACCGGAGTTCGCGGGGCAGTCGCCCACGCCAGCCCGCGAACAGGAAACGCAGGTAGCCGAATGCCGCCCGGGTGGCGCACTAAGGGCCGGAACCGTTAAAAAACCAGTCAAAATATGAGTTCCATGCAATTTGCACGAAACGCCGTGTCTGATAGAAATCCACAACAATCTCCTAGTGTCTTAGGGGGACAAACTATTTCGGAAAATTCAAATTTGAATAATGTAGTAATATTTTTCCCAGGTCTAAGATCGTTCTTTGGTTGTATATCAGATCTCAATAGGTTAAGAATAAATATCATTCAAAAACAATATATGTGGCTTAAGGACAAGAACAATGTGTGGGTTATTTGAAGGAACTGTGTAATAAAATTAGAACCGACAAATTATTGTATTGTTTGGTAGATTTTGAATTTATTTCTGTTATTATTTACAAATAAACAATAAGCTATTTAAAGTGATACAGAATATAATTTACTATTGGAATCATTATCAATGTACAGAAAGATATTGATGTTTTTAAATAATATGGTTTGGCTTAACAAATATTTACTACTAGGAAACTCGCAAATCTTTGTGGGCGAAGTTCCTCATATTCCACATATGTGGATTATCCACTGCTCAATGTTCACATTTTTTTACGATATCGATAAAGAGTGCGAAGGCCAATTAAAAATGGTTCCAAATTGTAAAAAATACCAATTCTGATTAATGTTTATCAAATATATTAATCAATTACGTAATTCTCAAATTCATCTAATGTTTAACACGAAATGTAATTCGTAATATCTTTTTCAAGAGATTTTTTCGGAAGAGTAGGAATCTTATTTTTTTAAAGTCTTAAAATCCGAACTAATGTATTTTTAAAAAGCATCCTGCCAAGAATTAATTTTTAGGAAAACATAAAAGCAAATATAAGTAGCCCACTTTCCCAAGAGAAACGGTAAATCATTCCACAATGATTTAAACATCACGTTTTTAACACTACGTTGTTTTATCGTTGTTTTTAACACCGTTGGTAAGAAACTCCATACAACTTGGAATTATATCATGGAAATGTAGTCATGAAAAATCATTTTTAAACAATCTTATCTGTACACATTTCCTAAATTCAAATTTCTTATTTGAAGCCATATTCCAACTTAATCATTATGTAAAAGCACATACTGTTTTTTGTCTGCATTTATCATTTTGTAGTAAATATTCATCAATTTCTGAATCGTTCGGGAACAGAAATGAACAAAAGAACAACATATGTTCTCCACGTAAAAAAAATAATATTGGTCAAGCAGGAAATCGTCCTATTGAGGTTTATTTAAAAATGTAATGCTTATTGTACAATTGTTATCACTACTTTTTTGTAAAGAAGTAGTTTTTGATTTTGTTTGACACTTTCGTCAAAAGATTGCTAGAGATTTCGCGCCTAGCGCGAGAGTACATGGTCGATAATCTTAGTATTTAAAACATTCATACTGAACTTAAAAACTTCTTCGCTTCGCTAACTATACTATCACACTCGCATGCTTGCTCGCGCTAGGCAACGAAAAGTTGACCGCTTTATGTAGACAGATTTCAACTCGCACAAAAAAACGAGGTAATGAACAAATGAACGCAAACATTCATTCCATTAATATTAAGATATTTTTAAATGTTGTCGTTTTTTTATAAAACTAGTTTAATAACAGCTATTGGTAATATATTTGGAATCCTCTACATCCCATTTAGAAAACAATTAAGGTATTTTGATGAATATAAAGGTGAAATTTCTTTCTGAAGCAAATCTCTATTATAAATAAAAAGATTTGCGGGAAACGTATTACATAATTAAGACAAAAAAGCGGGTCCTAATTCGTAAAATTAGATCGCAAGCTGAAGATTTACTGAATAGAAAATAACTTTGAGAGCAGTTCAATTCTCTTGAGACTTACGGGATGACCACATTATCTAAAGCAGAGATATCAAGGTCCTCTTCTGGTTGCACCTACTGGTGCTGCGAGCTTCTCAGCGCAACTAATGCACGGAAAGGGAACTATCATTATGATATTGAGAGTGTGGCGCTGCAACTCAGGCTGATCTAGTTTCGCTGCAATCGTAGGCTCAATGAAACTTTTAAAACGACCTCAGAAAGCAGTTTGTAAAATATTACAGCTCATTGGTCACAGTTTCCAAACTTCACAGATAATTATGTTCGAATATCTATGTATGGTTGAATTTTCAATAATGAAATTGTTTAAAAACCACTTCAGGTTTTAATTAGTTATGAAAATTTGAGAAATAGTTTACGAATTTGTCTCTCAGGATCTCTAGATCCTGATTTAACTTATTTTGTTGAATCGCATATAAAAAAGAGGATATGTACCGAAAAATTAAAGTAAAAATATAAATGAAAATGTAAACCCACGCTCTTATTCTTATTTATCTAAATTTGGCTTCATCGTATTTAATGTGCACAGCGTAAAAGCGTTCAAGGCGAATTTGAATACCTACTGCAAATGTGGACAGGTGATCAATTGCGTGGATGGGCGAATTCGTTTTGCAACCCGTGCCGCGGACTGTGGCATTGACCTTGACGTCACTGATGTACTGTGAGGGTAGCTTCTTGGAGCTGTCAAACAGCCGAAGAGTGACGCCACGTGATTCACACTATACACATATGAGTCAATCTCACCCTATTTGGCTAACGCCATTACTGAACGCGTGTCGACATCGCGTTGAACACAGAAGGGGAAGTTGTACAGCAGGCGACGGCTACGTGGGGGAGGGGGGGCGTACAGAGCCAAACATTCCATGAGCGACTACGCAGAGGAATTTATTGTGTTACGCGTGTCTCCTACAAATGAACTGCAAACACACGACCTTCATTTTACCGCTTTTGACCTGGTGGTGGGCAACGTGCTCTCCACAGTGCTGCAGAGAAGCGGGCCTGCTCTGGCCCAAGGTGGTTCGCGTCGACGCGCTGTCGATAGAGGGCTCTACCTGCTCCGCCGCGTCGACGGCGGAGGCGCCTTCAGCTGCTCTTTCCTGACGGTGCCCCCCCCCCCCCCCATCGACGACTTCGTGCGCGGGGTTCGGACCGGCCGCCGCGCCCACGGCCCTGGCGTCGACGCCACCGCCGCCGCTTCCGATCGGCCCTACGCTGGCGCCGCCGTACCGATGCGCACTGGGCCGAAGCGGCAGACAAAAACAACGCGAAATCGAAATTATACTAGGACTTATTTAACCGTGCATTTGAAGTAAATCAGCTGTTCGCTGTTTCATCCAATCGGGAGCTTGAACGTCCGCGTAGTGACGTCACTCCCTCACATACAAGCTCCCGACTGGATGAAACCGCAACAGATGATATGTGTCATGTGCACGAGTAAATAAATCGTACTATTATAGAGTGTAAGCTTCTGCGATAGGAGTTGATAGTTACACTGCTGTCCGGGAGACGCTGCGACCTAGGCAGAGGTGCCAGGTTTCGGCCGCCATTCTGCGACCTTCCACTCAAGGAACACTTCATGAGGATGAATCGTAGAATGGGGGATGAAATGTTGGCACCTGTGACAGCCGTAGCTACGAAAATGAAATTATTGAACAAATTGGTAGCCGTCGAGGGTGGGAAGGATAATAGTAGTAGAACTAAACGTTAATACTCCAGTATGACAAAGTTAATTCTATTCTTATAAAGACCCAACATATAAATTCTCAGTTGTATTTAAAAACCTACATTAAACAAGATTGAAGACGAAATGTATTATGATTTTTTAGCAACGCCACCCTTCATTTAATAAAAGTAGATTAGGTTTACTAAATTTTTCTTTGACATAATGCTCGTTGGAAAACATTATTACTATTAAAATGTGCTAAATTCATATCAAAGTTTTGTTGGGTGTGCAGTTTTCACGTTTTCAAGGAAAACGCAATGTGACAGCGCTATTTATTCGAAATGAGCTACCCATGCTGTGAGTGTAATTGCCATTTATTGTCTGTTTTGACACTTTTGACACACACAAGAAAGACTGATTCTTCTTCAAAAGGGTCAATTATGATTTCATCCAAAATGTATTATACCACTAGCAGCTGCCCCCTCCCAATCGTCTGATTTCGCCTTGAGAGCTACGTTGCAGTACATGGAGAGGAGGCTGCTGATTTCGGTCACGCGTATGGAAAGGGCGTTTTCACAATGCGTTAGTGGCGAGCTTATTACATCATCCACGTACATCATCTGAAAATCATCTGTAATTCATCAGTTCTCATGATTACCCTTATATCCATCCGGCAGGAATGGAAGTAGAATATGTCTTCTGACGTGTACTTATATTATTCAAAAGAACTTTAAACGTGTCTGAAGTAGTTGACTCGAAAGCACCCAAAGAAATGCTCTGCTCATCTTTTGTCGGTTTGTTCCACTGTGTGACGCCCAACGCCCACTCTTCGGCAGCCGCCTACGCAATAGCCTCCGGCGGCGTTCACAGCTGCTTGGAGAAGTGCTTCTTTCACTGCAGCCTCCTGCAACCAACTCCTCTGCCATCTTCGCAACCAGGGGCTCTGGTGCCCCCCCCCCCAAATAGCGGCTGTAGCTCAATCGAATGTCGGAAATGTAATTTAGATAAATGCATTTGTATCCGATTGGTCTGGAAAAGTGGAAGTGCAAAATAAGGTGGCTGCAAACTTCTGTTATTCAGAAGCATCATGTTTTCTTTTACTCTCTACTATGTGGTATAATATTTAAAGATAACGAATAACAAGATTCGTTACGTAATTGGAAGGATTTGTCAGATCCAGATCACATGCAGGCGACAGTACGAGTGTTAATTACAACAGAAGCACCAACAACAGCGGCAAAATCATCAACAACAACAACATTTGAACTAATCACAAAAAATAAAATGGTTCGAATTCTCTTACATCTACCCATGAGTAACGGAGTAAAATGACTACATGGAAAATCACTTGGGACTATTCCATAACAGTAACTTCCCACATTCAATACACATTTTAAATTAATAAACCTAATTTGAAATGGAAATAAATTTCCCAAACAGGGTAAATAATTCACTTAATACCTTAAAAAATGCACTAAACTGGTATATTTTGAATAACGCGTAAATTAATGAAACAATATTGCAGTTATAGTTATATTGGACGAAGGCAGAAAACCAGAAGTATTCCCCAGGGCTGCCAGCGGTGAGTTCCCAAGAACTCCATGGTGACAGAGTGTGGGGCTGTCTGAGGTATCGCTGCGGTAATAAAATACATGGGCAATGACCTCCTGCTCGCATAGGAACACGACTGAAGACAGAAAGCTAGTGTTATGTAACGTTTAAACATGGCCGCTCATTACACCGGTGCATTGCTTGGCTTGAAGCGAGATAACCCCCAACAAGCGTTCTATTATTTCATACGATATTGCAACAATATCTCGATTATTGCATGACATCAAATAAAAAATATATACTTACAATGAACGGTATTTTGTGATTATATAGAGTATGTGTAACTGTTTAATCTAAGCACGAGCCGCCGCTGCACTATCACAAAGGCTAATGAGCTACAATCACTCATAACCGACATTGATTTCATTTCAGAAGTTCATCTCTGAAAAGAGTTACATTTATGACACCTGTCTAGTACCGTCTTAACTGCCCTACACATATGTGGTTTCTTTTTTTCATTTCCCTTCTTTGGCCCTTCAAGCTAGCCTAGAGTTTTCTCTCCATAAGTTCATAATTCCTCCAATCCCAATATATTCCCTCACTCAAGTCCATCATTGTTTCTTCTGTTTTCTCAACATCTCCCTAGTCCCTCCCGATTTCTACTGCTAACGTCTTTCTCATAAATGTCTCTTCTTCCTTTTTCTTCTCAATTCTCACCTCTCCTTTGGAATGTTTCTACATTTTTTCCTTCTTTCCCTCCTGCCGTCCTTTCTCTCTTCCATAGCTCTGATCCTTAATTCTCGATATGTTTCCTACTTTTAATTATCCAGTTGATGAGTAACTTGAAAAAAAAAATTTTTTTGTTATTCCTTACGGTGTCTCATAATCATTTGGCTCTTCTTCGTAATCAACTCCCGAACACATTACGTACGGAGAAAACTTTTTTTAAACCTACGCCAACATTTCTTTATTAACTTTCACGAGACTTTTTCACGTCTGCATCTGCTCTTCATATAACTGCCAATGACCTCACCTGGTTTTCAATCATTTCTAACTTTCTTTCGACACCGCTGTAACTGATACCATGTTTTCAAATCCTGGTGTTCTCGTCCTTGCCGAGCCTTTTCCATTGCGTTGACGCAAACATGCCTACGGCACTTCAATCTCGTTTATATTTACCCCAGCCAAGAGGACATCAGCTCCCGAAGATATTGGAACTCGAGTTATTAAAGTAACAAGAAGGAAAATTCCAAGAAAAAAAGGTGCTTCTTGTAGTTGGTCGCCAGCTATCAAAAAAGATTATTGAATAAAAATAATATGAAAGAATGTTCCTTTAACATTCATTTTTAATGAATTTATTGCCACCAAATTAACTTGTGAAAGTAACAAGAAATAAAACCAAATATCAGTTATGAATGTAATAGAAATACCAATGACGATTATGAATAAAGGAGAATTATCATAAGCAAATTCTGAAAATAGAGAAATCTATATGTCCCATCTGGATTGATTGATTGTTTTAGTGATTGCGGGCACGTCAACTACCAGGGTCATTAGTCTCGTAAGTGTAGTGCATGTTTATGTACGGGAGGTGGCGGTGATCTTTCCCCCACTGTATAGCAAGATCCGGCGCCGACCTACCGTCGACTAGCGGGGTTTTCCCCAACCAGGTATCTCCCACCGGGGGCCACCGCCCCAGCCGGGCCAAGCTATAAGCTCCCGACTGGTCTCTTAGTATGTGTGCTTGTGTTGTGCGTGTTCCTGTGCCTGTGTATGTGTGAGGGGAGGGGATAGGATCGCCCGCGGCCCGTTTGGTAGGGTACCGCTGCGGCATTCGCCTGGTGTCGATCGGAGAAACCACAGAAAAGTATCGATCAGAGAAGCCGGCCACTAGAATACTCCTCCAGATAACGACTGAATTCGCCCTAGCTGACAAGCTAGTGTCGAAAATATTGCCACTGTCGTGAATGCAGTATCGTCAGTTGATGCCCTGAGCCATCACTCCCGGTCCTATCCCACCTTGATCACCTCCTTACCCATTCAATATTGTTTATTGATTATTGCCTTTCCTCGGACGCGATCCCTTCTACCACCACCGTGACCACGATACATCTCAGTCCTCTTTATTCAACTCGCCTGAACTATTTTGACAGCGTAAATGTACCCCCGAAAGGAATGCATTTGAATATTAATAAAGAGACAACAATCATGGAATTAAGGTAAAATGGAGGAGAAAAAGGATAAAGACCAGCAAAGTCTACGCTAATCACCATAGTTTCTGACATTTAAATTAGGAATCTAAAAGCGCCAGAAAGAAGGTTTAGATAGATGACCGCTATGAAAAGAGCAATCTTCTTCCAAAGCCATAACCGTCGCGGCATATTATTCTGCCTTAATGTTTCTTCCCGTTTTAACTTTGCTGGACTTTCTCGGCAGTCCGACCTCCATTGACAGCGCAATGTCTTCCGTTTGGACAGGTAAAAGCGAGTTTTCTTCCTAAATCATCAGTTCCACCAACATCGTAACACTAAATTATCCCCGCCACAACGTATCCATCACCCTCATATCCTGAACTATCGCGTGGAAACCTTTATTGCACCCTTCGAAGGAATCACAATAACATGTCAAGTACTTTTTTACAATTCCTCAGTTATTCAACTTCGCATAATATCTTGTGTTTTCACTTATAAATGACTAACAATTATACCAGTGTCTTCCGTCTTCATTTTCGACAAATTCATAAATCATAATAACAAATACATGGTTTTCTATCCAGTTATCATGCATGATCTGTGTCCAAAACAGAAAATGGTTAATACAACGCTAACAATGCCGGGATGTTCATATACCGAATCAAGCGGCTTAGCCCTAAACTGATGTTTATTTATCCTGGTTGCGCGTTCCAGTTTACAAACGCAAACAACTGAAACAACATATTCCCATACCGAGTTTAGGATATTAAATCTCTTTTGTCTCCCGATACCTCACAATTCCGTGACCGGACAGTTCATAACAGGATAAATTGAAAGGGGGAGTTGCCGCCATCGTAGAGGATGATTTACACGCAAGTTTCAAATCTGACACTGCATTTGTGCTCGTACCTTTGCTTTGAGAGAGTGTAATGGAAATGAAAAGATAAAATGACACTGTACCTGTATATAGTTAATGTTTGAAATCTGTTTTACATATCAGCTGACATTTTTCTTAACAATACGGATATGCATGTTTTCTGACGAAAAATCTTCAAGTCCTAAAAATTATTACATCAGTAGCAACACAGATGTTCCTCCTCACAATATTTCCTACAGCAGAGTCAAATTGTATGAACTTTCACACTGCATTTGAACTTTGAACAATCAATTTGTGCGTGCACTTACGTTCCTCACAAGTATTTACCATTTTACTTCAGATACATCGGTCTACAGAAAAATAATACACGCACCGCAGAGAAAGTAAATATGTAATTCGCTCCTTTCACAGTCACAATAATACCCCCGATGTCCAAAATTTACGTATTTTCCCACTACTATTGCGGGCTTCAAATCATTCCGCTAAAGAAGCGCTTTCTATTGGTTCTAGAACTATCGAGGGCTGTAAATGGAAAAAAATCCACAAAATTACATATAGAGAGAAGAAATATATTGAAACACGCTCTACCAAACAGTAAAATTAAAAGAAGACAAATCATGCCAACCAGACTTCACATCAGCCACTTTAACTTCAGTCACAGTCGTTCTATCAAAAAAATTAGGCCCTGATCCATATCCAAATTGTGGTTCCTTTTTTTATAATGTTCAACATCTCATCATAATGTAGTTTTGATCAATTAAGAGATTTTCTACATGAAAAATTAATTTAAATTGAAAAAAATATTTTCTGAACCATTTCTACCGGTGTATGGATATTATTATTATAATAATCTACTGTTACTGACAAGTTTAAAACATATTTTGTAATTCTATAAAATATATCCTTATTTGTTTATTAGTAAAATGTAATAGTTTGAAATAACAGGTCGTTCATGACCCTGTTAATAAGACGGAAAATAAATAAATAAATAAATAAATAAATAAATAAATAAATAAATAAATAAATAAATAAATAAATAAATAAATAATAAATAAATAAATAAATAAATAATAAATAAATAAATAAATAAATAAAATAAATAAAGAACTAAATAAATAAATAAATAAATATATAATAAATAAATAAATAAATAAATAAATAATAAATAAATAAATAACAATAGAATTCACCCTCCTTCACAATCGCACCCTTCCAACAGGATCACGCGTTCCTCCTCCAGCTTCCAGCATCCTTCTCCGCCACCGCAGCGGCACCTCCGTTCGCGTGCGCCGGAGGCTGTGCGCGTCCCGCCCTCACAAAAGACACGCCGCGAGATTTCTTTTCAATTTTGCCCGGCGCCCGTTTTCCACCTAATCGAAAAGGCCAGCTGGCGGCGGTGCCGCGAAGCGCCAAAGAGGCGGGGGCGGCGGGGGCGGCGGGGGCGGCGCGGGGGGCGGGGTCGGCGGGGGCGGCGGGGCCGGGCGGGGGCGGCGGGCCGGCGGGGTCCGGCGGGGTCGGCGGGGCGGCGGGGCGGCGGGGGCGGCGGGGGCGGGGGGCGGGGGCGGCGGGGGCGGTGCGGGGCGGCGGGGGCGGCGGGGGCGGCGGGGGCGGCTGGCGGGCGGCGCGGCGGCGCGGGCGGCGGGGGCGGCGCGGGCGGGCGGGGGCGGCGGGGGCGGGCGGGGGAGCGGCGCGGGCGGCGGGGCTGCGGGGGCTTGGGGTCGGCGGGGTTTCGGCGGGGGCGGCGCGGGGGGCGCGGGGGCGGCGGGGGGCGGCGGGGCGGGGGGCGGGGGCGGTGGGTCGGGGGGCGGCGGGGGGCGCGGGGGCGGCGGGGGAAGGCGGGGGCCGGGCGGGGGCGGCGGGGCGGCGGGGCCGAGAGCTCCGCCGAGAGCGAGTTCGTGCTGTTAGGACGGAGGTGGCTCAGTGTGGATGCTAGGTGTGTCTGCTCCTGAATAAAGTGACGAGGGCAACGCCGGCCGAACGCCTGTGACAGCAGAATATTCGAAGAATTGGAAAGTCTTCGAATTCTTTTAACGATATTAAAAATATTTCACTTTAAAAATGTTATATTCAAGGTGTCTCACAGGATTTAATATTATAGATGTAGAAGAATTTTTCCAAACGTTTCGATACATATTTCCTAAGTATTTGATGCCTTCGAGATATTTTCAATATTTAAATGGTTGATAATTTAATATAGGGAAATGTAGGTTATCATAACAAGACATTGTAAGGTACATTATGACTCAGTACTCAGTGTTTCAACATCATCTTCAATATTACTTTACGATTCCCACTCTCAATACCCTAATGTTTTTTTTCAAATAGAACTTAAAACATTTAAATCTGACCACACTTACAGAAAGACACTGTAAACGTCTCCCACATTCTCCAAATTGTTCTATAAATGGCCTCATTTATTCTTAGTTGTGTTGGTGGTGGTTTAATGGTATGATTGAATGGGAGGAGATGAGGTACGTCGATTTAAATGATATATTCTTAATAAAATTAAAATGTTTATATTGAGACGTTGCAAGCTCCTGGCACCTTTTAAATATTTATTCTATTCAATCTCTAACCGATCGTAGCCTAAAGGTTCTACCAAAGCTGTTTCGTCGTCATAAATTTTTATTTGCGGGTTTGATAAGTCGTTTATATATTGTTTTGACCACAAAATCTTTACATAAGATTAGGAACCCTCCTTGTTGCTATTTTAAAAGTAACAATACTTATTTCTCTTTACAATATCGCCATTGTATTGTGCTGTAAACATACATTTAGCATACATTTATCTCAGTTCAAACAATAATAACAATTCCTACAAATACATTTGTTTTATGAAGTTCATTCTAGTGCCCTCTAATATATTTCTTTAATAATTCCCTCCTCTTGAATCTCACTACTACAATACGTGCTCGTCTTACAATTACGAATTCAAAATGTCTCCCGTTTTTTACTTCCCTTTTCTGTAGACCATTCTTGAAGTACGAGATGTTCATTTCATTTCCATTTGTCTGCATTCAAATCAAAAACCAATGGTGTCCATTTAATTCTGTCATCCCATTATATTTCCATTCTCACTATGCGTTATTTATACCATTCACTTCTTCTCAATGACGTTACTACTAATAAATTATATATTCTAATCTATAATCTAATAAACGATATATTCCCCAAATTCTATCACGAACAATTATAAAAAAGTATAACTTTGACTTTAACTACATCGGAACCTCGCCTTTAAGTCCATCTATCAGACTTCTTTATTTCACGCGCCCGTCAGTTGTTTCTTCCTGCGCAATATCCTCCATAAACCTGTCTCTTCTTCCGTTCTATTGCGCATATCATTCGATACATCACACACGATCTCATTTCTGATTGGTCCTTCGAAATTTTACATTGTACTTATTTATCCCTCTGTCCCTTTTTCGTAATGTTTCTGGTAACTTATTTCCACACCCACGAAAATTACTCACGTGTCCTTGCATGCATTTAATTATTAAATTATTCTCTCTTATCACTTGTGTTGACATTCCATTGTAATGTTATTACTTACGATTCCCACAGTGTTTATCATCTCTTTCCCATTGGTGCGGTCGTCCATATTGACATTTAATATGTTTTCTTGTTCTTATTCATCTATACGTGTGATAACCCATCACAATATACAACTTCCAAAAAAATACACTTACATTCAAGGATGTACAAACTCAAAAATACATGGCGTCTCCCCGAGGGCGGTGTGAAGTTCTGAGAGTGGCCTCCGGTAGCTTGATGTGAGTGCTGCCCCGGGCACATCACGATATGAAGAGAACTCTTCCCATGGGCTAATTCTGAATGGGCTCGTCGCAGAACACGCTTCTTACCTAACGTAGGGATCAAGGAACTAAAAGGGATAAATTTCAGTTAGGAACACACTTTTTAGCTAAGAGTGATTCACTCTCAAGGCTCCTTGTGACTACTTTATAGAATATGGACGTTCAAAAACAAACCATAACATGATTCAGTAATCAATGTAATGATACGGATAAGAAAAACATTTAATTGTAATGAATCAGGAATTTTCATTCATGATCAAAATAAATGCGAATCCTAAATGTAATGCCCCAAAACAAGTTAAATCGACGCTAGTTGTATCACAGAATACCTCAAACATTCGGGTAGTAGTTAGTTTCCTAAGCTCTTCAGTCTGGGCTAATTTGTCAGTTTCCACAACATCTTTCCACTGGCTATTTATCGGCTTCTAAGTTGTTGTTTTTCATTTTCTCAGTTTTTTGGCCCTCTAACAATAGAAAAGAAATATGGTTTTAAGAATATTATAGAAAAGTTAAACCTAATCATGTATGCAAATTCTTCTTTTGAAGCTGAACTTGAAAATTTGGAGCTGTTTTTGAGAAAATGTATGAGTATTTTTGAAAAAGTGCAAATTTTAGTTCATTTTCACAGAAACGTTTTGGGCTTTTGAGAAATTTTATATGACATCATTTGGAACACTCGTGCCCCCAAATGCAATAATGCAAATGCAAATGCAATGTATAAAAATTTCCCGTGATGCACATAATTTTCACAACTCAGGAGATATTTTTGAAAAATCAACAAAATACATCAAAATTGCGTTTATGTCATGTTATTAAATGCAGTCATTTTTGAGAAAAAATGTTTTTAATATTCCCTTCTTTTCGTGCAAAATTATGCGACGATTAACATTTTCAAAAAAAGGACATGGCATTATTTATAGAACTAATTACTGAGAAAAAAAATTCATTTGAAAGACGGTTGTCCATCTTCAATATTGTATTTCTTGATACAATATTACGATTAATGTTAGATACCGAAAAAGTTTTGGACTTTTGCAAATTTCGAAATTTCCGAGAATTCTGAGAAAATGAATGAAAACTTGTACCGTATTTATATGCGTTTTATTCTATTCGAGAAAAAAATAATAAAAATGTGGAGGCATTTTTAAGAAAATCTTGAAAATGTTGAGGGTTATTATATAAAGTACTTCACAAATATCAAAATCTAGGTGCCACGACAAAACCTAGATCGATACTAATTTTCGTGAAAATTCTGTCTGCAATTTTGTGGCTAGAGTTGATCTGTCTACAGACGGACCTGTCTACAGAGATCCACGTGGATCCTGTCTGCAGAGATTATTAGAGGAAGTTGAAATATTCAATGTTGAACATTGAAGTTGAAAGTTTGAAAAAATAATTACGTTTACGGTACCAGAGACTTTATATTCAAGATTTTGTGCCAAAAAAAAAGATTTTTTAATTTTTTTATGATTTTTGCAGCGAAATTACAATACTTTTCTATATTATGTAATTAATATGCGAGAAAGAAAAACAGTCAACGAAAATCACATAAACGTAGAAAATTCTTCCGTTAATTTCAAGCTCATATTATTACGTGCCCTTTGTCATAAATAATATTTCAACACAAATTTATGAAAACCAGTTCCATTAAATCCGCACAGAATAATAAACAAGCAGTTCATATGAATCAGCGTGTGCTCTCACATATTGATTTCAGAATCACTAATTTCAAAACAATATAGGGTAATTGTGCAATGCACCTTGTCAATTAAAACCAATGTAGTTTTGTTGTTGTTAAAATAGCGACACGAGCAAAGCTAAATAGAAGCAATTTCTCTCCATATCAAAAGCATTGCAATGCACCTAGTTTAATGAGTAAAATGGTAATTTTGAAAAGCAATAAAAGTTGTTAAGGAACTGATTAAAAACCTGCTAACAACAAAAAATTCCATTTAACTTGAATTTTTATGACACTATAATAAAAAGCAATTAGTATAGAGGAACTATGAAAAGTAATCATGCAATTTCTTTCGACACTGTTGTAAATTAAACTCGCTGAAGGTATTTGATATTTTCAACATCAAAAACTATCTAAATGCGATCATTAACTTGTAATTGATCATCTTGATTCTAGCTTGATCATCAGTGCTTGAGACGTAAGGAATATTTCCACATCTACTCAACACAGATCGGTGTCTGGCACGTTAGCGCATGGGTCCAGTGATGCAGTTTTGATCTGCACACTTCACAGAATACTGACGTGCTCATTAGCTCAGGATACCTCAATGTCATCATCGGACAACAAACGAAAAGAAACGTCTCTGCAAGTAGTCTTGCCAAAGTTACAATTTTTTCTTCAACATAAGACGCATAAAAGTAAATAAAAGTAAATAAAATGCCAACAAAGCAAGTTACTTTTACTATTAATAATTTCACTTCCTTCAAAGAACTTTCAAGAGTTTTTCAATTTCAAGAACAATTATTATTCACCATACAGAGAACAAAGCTAATAAACTGATTTAACGATTTCGTTTCTTGAAATAAAAATATTCCAACTACCTTCCAGTTTACTACAAATTGTTCACTAGCGTTATTATTAATGGACCTCAAATTAGCATTGCCTCAAGGAAAGGAACTTCTTTTACCTGGGATAAGATCATAAAAAGAGTTGAGGGAAGGGCGGCTTTAGTTCTCTCATCTCTGGATTTTGCATGAACTAACGTTTGACAATTGCAACCGGGATAATGGCCGGAATCTCGTATAATTGTTCTTTAGATCTTCAATCACCATGCGACTCAACTATTTATTTATTATCGGAGATTGAACCTAGAAATTGACTTTGGAGTGTTGCACATTCGCTACGGTAGGTGATCTTTTTGCTCTTTGACAAGGAATCAATTTTTTTAGATATGGGCAAAGAATTAATTTGGAGACGATAGCCAGTTTTGTCACGAGAACGAAAAAACAGGTAACTAAGTGGGCGTGCAAGTGGGCGTGCAAGTGGGCGTGCAAGTCGGCGAGCAAGTGGGCGTGCAAGTGGGCGTGCAAGTGGGCGTGCAAGTGGGCGTGCAAGTGGGCGTGCAAGTGGGCCTGCAAGTGGGCCTGCAAGTGGGCCTGCAAGTGGGCGTGCAAGTGGGCGTGCAAGTGGGCGTGCAAGTGGACGTGCAAGTCGGTGTGCAAGTGGCTGGGCAAGTGTCGGGCAAATGGACGAAGAAGTGGACAAGCAAGTAGTCGGGCAAATGGACGAGGAAGTGGAGAAGCAAGTGGTCGGGAAAGTAAACGAGAAAGCGGGCGGGAAAGCAGCCGAGGAAAGCGGGAGTGAGAGCGGGAGAGAAAAAAGGGGAATAAGAATAAGGGTCGAGTGAGCAAAACGGCCGGCAAGGCATAAGGCAAAACAGTGAGGAAAACGGCGGGCAAAATTTTAAGCAAACCATGGGGACAAACGAAGTGAAGAAGGCAGGCAATAGAAAGGTAAGGCGCGTGCCTGCGGGTAGTGGGGGCGTACACGAGGGTCCAAGAGGAGGGGCTAGCGGACAGACGGGCGCGCCGCGGGCGTGCGGACGTCGGGCGTCGCGATCGCGGGGCCTAATGGATTGCGCATCAGCAGTCGCTCCAATTACGCGCGCGTCGCGCCGCTGGCCGGCGAATGGCTGAAACGCGTCGCTCGATCGCCGGCAGGTACACGGCGCCCGCGCTAATGCCGCGCCGCGCGTCCAGATGAGCGACGTTCGACACCGCTGCCTGATTAAAGAGAAAGGAAGATGTACGGCGATGACCTCCACCCCCCGGCTGTTTGCTGATCGGTCGCCTCCGGCCGCCGTTTGCGTCGCCGAATGTTGGACTGCCGATCGGGGACGCAGTTGTCAGTGTGTTCTGGAGAGAATTACACGGCCAGGAGATTTCGATGACTAATGGTGCCATAAAGATGCCATGGGTTTAATACGAATATGACCTCTCTATACAGGATAATTCAGTCTTAGTTACTCGTAGAGAGCCCGGTAATAGACTATACTAAGTGAATGATGAGTATCAAAGTAAAAAGTGTACACCGGATTCCAAATTTTGAAAAAAAAAAAGTTTCTTATCATTGGTCATATTTGGCAAAAAGGAAGTCCAAATATTGCATTAAATATTGTTCTCTGTTGTAATTATTGCCCAATTAATAGACGAATATGAATGAAGAGAGAAAAACTATTATTATTTCGGATAGTGTATCATATTTGCGTGTACAGACTTAAATTTTGCGTTTTCACCCCGTGTAACAGGGACTCTACAAGTGTTGGAACTAGCCACCACGCGCGTGAAAGCAGGATAGCCATGTACGTTGCAAGGCCTCCATGACGTGCTCAACTTTACATTGTACTGCCTTTATTTCTGCTGTCACGCTTTCAATGCCCTGAAGAAGGTCCCTCACAATCCTCGACTACGGTAGCACAAACGCGGTCTATCATTAACCACCAGCTCCAAAAGCGTTGCGAGTGTCTGAGTTATAAAATTCAGATACTGAATGCCTCTTTTGCACAGGAAAGGCCTGGAGAATTGAACACGACGTTATAACTTCCGACTGTGCATGTGCCCCCACCGCTGGAAATGGAAAAGTCGTAATCTCTCGGGATGAAGTGTTCGCCATGCGACGGACTGCGATGAATTGATCTCGCGTGCTATTTGCCTTGTGCTCGCCTCCGGGGTTTCTCTGATAATGTTAGCAATTGAGTTTTACAGAGTAGGAGCGAGCTCTAACGGGAGGTGAAGCCGCTCTCTTGCTTACCGTGACGCGTGTTATACGAGCACAGGAGCTCATAGTCGAAAGTTTAACGTTAATTATTTACAAAACTAAACGAGTTAAACTGAAATAGTTTCCAATTTTGGCAAATTCAGTCTATACTTTTCCAGTGGGATTAAGTCCCGAGGACTGAACCGAGGGAACAACGAGGACTCAATCAGCTGTATAATTACAAAACGTTGGAAATGAAAATACTAGAAACTATGTTGGTTACATAAATTTAAAAATGAATCTTTTTAATTACAATGTTATGAGAACGTATTCAATACTTAAATTACCTGACATTTTGTCTACGTACTTTCCTTCAGTTAATTAAATAATCAATACAGTATTCACGATAACCAAGTACTACTATCCAAAGCCTTATCTATATTCAAAGGTCGGTCTCGTTACAAGCCTGAAACCCCCTCTTTTATCTATTATACATGTAGAGTTCCATTTGTAATAATTTTGTAATAATTTTTTCAAGGATAATTTTATAACGAAAATCACTATATTATTCTCTCAGAAGAATGTATATTTAATATCTTGTCCGCTGACAATGGACCCTTTCATAAACACTCAAACGCGTTTTCGTCATACAAACATAACTAGTGACAAAATTTCAACTATTATTAATGGCAATTGAAAATTTACAGGTTCACTTGCTGTACCCACTGCAAGCACTAAACGCACCAATTTTGACTAAAACAGCCGTGCTTCTTAATCCTACCTCCATTTGGAAGTGTAACGAGATCAATTTTAATAAGGCTGTCCAATTTATTTTCAAGTTTTTAACGCTTGTAGCCCTTACATCATTTCGGCATAATTGAAATTAAGTAAAGTATATGATATATAGAATTTCATGACACACCATACTTTCTTTTGGTCTAATAAGAACAAATACAGCGGGAATGTATTTTACAGAGTTGATAGAGTCGTTTAAGTTTAATATACACTTTTTATTTAATAGCCCACAAATTATTACTTCTAAATCCCCATAGAAGGAAAAAATATTCACTCTCAAAAGATTTTCTCGCATCTGCAGAAGATGAATCGTAACCGTCAATCTCTCAATGGTGACAGCCATACAGTCAGATCTACACACTTATTTGTACTTTAAGCATTATCTGAGTAATTGTTTACTGAAAAATTATACCAGTCATCTGTAGAATCTATTCTTAACAGCGTATGGTTCTTCACAACTATTCACAAAATTCTCGAACGCTTTTCTTATGCCTATTCAGAATGACCCACAAGTTTACTCTAAATCACCCGCCATAACAAATCTAACATTTACGTCTGCTGCATTTGTTACATATTCTGTACGCACTGACAGAAAATTTAGACTGAAAAGGGCGTCATTCATCTGTAGAATCCATTTTTAATATCTGTATGATCACTGAGAAAAAGCTCGTCCAGAGAACGGGTAATTTCTCAGAACGCAAGCAGGAGCCCACGAAAAGGGAGGGCGGGCGAGGGAGTCCCGTCGCCAAAGGGCCGCCCCGGCGACACCACCGCCCCCAGCACGTACGCATAATTAAAATATAACAACGCCTAACCGCACGGTCGCGGGCGGGTATTCATCTAGTTAATGCGTCGCTTTAGAGCATTAATCAAGGAGCGTGCGAGGCGAGATGGCAGTTTTAGCAAATGAGTAGGGGAAGGGGGGCGTCGCGCCTTGGTAGGCGCAAAGCCCTTGAGGAGCGCGACTAAGGGGGTAAGGTGTTATGAATCCCCATTCAGAAGGAAATAAAGCCCTGGTCTCTCTTTCCTCTAATGAGCGCGAGGAGAAAAATGTGTCGCTTGAACTGGGGGAGCGTGTATTTCCATGAGTCATCTGGTAGGTGAAATACGGTTCGGAGGCGTTGTTAAAGTATTGTTAAGCAAGTTTAGGGCGAGTACATTATCCACCGGGGCGCGGTCCTTTGCCGCAGCCACTAATGCGTCGAGGGTGTTTAGGGCTGCCATGACTCATCTAATGCAGTATTATACTGTGATGAAAGAGCATTCAAAGTGCTAGGATACGGTTATTTCACAGAAGACGAAATGGATACATTTTATGGCCGTTGCCTAAGACTATTTAACAAATCATAATATTAAGAAATTTCTCAAAATTTTTCGTTTTTTAGTTAAAAAAATTACAAAGTCGTATCAATAATATGTAAATGTTTGCAATATTTGTTAGAAAAATAAATTACCAAGATGTTAGCTAATGGTAAAGACCCAGCATTAAATTTTATATTTATAACGAATTTCACATTAATTCATGGAACGCAGTTATGAACGTCCAAGAAATAAACCAGTCATCATCTTCCAAGAAAGTACTATATGTATGTAACCAGTACTGGTATACTTTACTGAATAAGGCGCGATGGAGCAGAAAATATTCTCTCTTGAAATAAACACGTGTGATTTTAAAATCAAGTCCCTTTATGCAACTCTAAAATATCAAGAAACGACTGCAATGTTAAGTATTATGCAGATAAATTACAGAATTAATTTGTTCTATCGTTTTGTGTTCTTCAACTTTAACGGGATATGATCACTGATGATTAAAGAAACTAATTTTTATTTTGAATGTTCTTTGATTAAGTTATCAAATGTATAAAACTTTTGTAGCTCATTAATCCCATTAATGCCCCAATAGTTAAATCGGATATTATTCTTCGTACATACCGATAATGACGAGGATGAGCAACTATTTCTTTACATCAGGGTTGTTCATTATGATCCAATTCTTCTGAATAATTTTAATGCCACTTTTATATCTGCTATTAATTACTAGATGCCTCTTAAATTGAAAAGGCACCGACATTCATGAACTTTTGGCTCTTAAGAGTAAACATATACCTATTGCAACTGTAATATTTAACTAAAGAGCTGTAATTGAAAGGATGCCTAAACCATGATTAATCTTGATAGCAGTAATAAAATGGTTAAGTTAGCAATAGTTTCTAAAATGCTGAAAAGGCATTCGTTCATATCTATTTTCGGCTTTTATATTACATACCTGCCTCAAATAATTCATATTTTGTGTAGTAATTACGATACGTGATGTATATTAAGGAAAGGGCCAGTGGCCGCGGAAAGTATGTCATCGTACTTGCGATAAACAACGGCGAAGCCTGGATAATCGCGAACAGGTGAATGCTGGTGCTGGCAATACAAAAAATAATAAAAGACAGCGGTGATTATGGAGACGCAATGACTTAAAAACGAGGGAAAGCAGATAGATATAGAATGACCACAAAGTTATTTTGCAGATGTATGAACAAAAACAAACAATAGCGTTACTATTATTAAGATTTAGGATTTAATTAACTCATGCATATTTAAGATTGCTTTATTTTTGATCAACATTGCTGTTAATATTTTATTTATTATTAATTGGAATTATTGCTTGATATTGATTATCGTATTTTGATTTATGTATGCTTGAATCTTTATGAATTATTTCTACTATTTTGCTAAGCCAAGAAGTTTATTCGATATGGACGTGGAAATATGTAATCAAGAAAATATATTTTTCTTTTTTTGCGACGCAACAAAAGAAAGGTAATACCGAAATTTCTTCAGGAGGAAAATAGATATGGAAATAGTATCAAAGATTCTCCAAAGACAAAACTCAGATTAACTAGTTCACTGTGAAACTTCAAGAAATAACGTTGCGAGGACAGTTTGTTAGCAGAGTAGTTCGTTTTCAGGATAGGTTGTTATCAAGAACTTTTTTTACAAGAACATTATCCCTAATGAACTGTTCATTACAACTAATTATAAATTATATACTTGATATACACCTAATACACACCTAAATTTGGCAAATTGTAAATTTTGAAGATGGCTGGGATGTCATCTCCAACGAGGTGTTGTAGTCACGACGGCTTTAATTAGAACAAATTTTCTCACGAGATTTCTGGTTAGAACTTGCATATTAGCTCTATTTGGCCCCCTCTCTCCCGAAGGGCCATTTATTTAGACTACTTACGACGGTGTTTGACAGCATCCTCGGCATTTGAACCCTTGATTAACTACAGTTACAAGTCCTCGAACAGAGAGAGGTACATTACAGAATACTTGAAACAAAAATTAAAATTTTATTTTCTGAAACTTTAATTTACGCGGTGGCGATGGTGTAACGGTTAGCAAATCGGACTGATAAACCCAAGTTTGCGGGTTCAAACACGATCGAAGCCGTTGCTTTTTAAGAAAAATTATTCGTACGCCTTGCTTCGGAGGGGTCTTGTAATTCAAAAGTACAAAAGTAGAGCCGGCTGTTCCATGTTAGTATATTTACTGCATGTAAAAAATCCTGAAGCCCAAATTAAGCCTCTGAGCTAAATTCAAATAGCCTGTTTCGTCGCCCGAGTGAAACCTCCTTTCTCCGCTAAATGGCTAAAGAGGCGAAGAGAAATTTGCGTGGTCAGATGGAAGAGCGCCCCTGATGGCCCGAATCTCGCCACATAAAGTAAGAAATCAATTCAAAATAAATTTGAAGAAAAAAATTCTGATAAAAAGAATAGAAAAGCAGGTCTAACTTTTTTTAATTTCAATATTTTGATTTCGGCGTTTTTTACGAGTTCCAAGTTGGCCATGCCACCTGACACGCCCTTCGAGATGGGCAAAGACGTCAGCAAAACTGCAGCCTTGGCGGGGGAGGAGGCGACGGCCAGCGGGAGGCGGCGGCGCAGGGGCCGAGGCAGCAGGCAAGGCGGGGGCGGG